>JASXSY010000052.1:0-96051 GCA_034509805.1 Sipha maydis | reverse complement strand
AGGTTTGTCGAATATTCGTATAGTCAAACGACACGAGGCATAGAGCTGACAACCTCTTATCGCGCTGTCTATCGGCGAATATCACAGATATGTATAATAACATTTATTTTAAAATGTTTTTAATTATTAATTTTTTTTACCTAATACCTGTAGTTCCGTATGTGTGGCCACAGATATGTATAATGATTATTATACATATCTGTGGCGAATATCTAAATTTATAACATTACCGTTCGCGAACATTCGATCCCCCCGCGCACCCGGCTCATGTACCCGGATAGCGACGACTTTTTCCCAATACGATCTCGAGGTCGGCGCCCCGAGTTAGTCGTCTGTGGTATCCGCCGTCGTCGTCGTACGCACGGTTTTTTTCTGCCGAGATGTGTGCGTGCATCTTTGGTCGTGTTAAGGTACGGTTTCTCTAGTGCGAACGCGAACGCGAACTACGAATTTATATCGCGTTCGCGTCATGTTGGTTTGCTCTAGACGTTGCGACCGAAAGATTTATAATTTATATTTTACAGTCCGTTAGTCGTACTCGATATTTTTAAGTGTTAAGTTCACGGTGCACGAGTACTGTTCGTTTTTAAAAATTATTATAATGGATACAGTCGACAGAGAAATTTAAACAATTCTTTTACTAGAAGAAGAAGATCATGAGATCTTGCACTGGCATTTGTCGGAAGAAAAAAGAAAGCAGCATGATCCATTATTTACAAAGAGGAGTATATTCAAATCTTTATAATCCCTATATTCGGGATTATAAATTGGGGGATGTTTAGCTACACATTCAACTAATATCTCGTCTTGCTCCTTACTAAACTTGACCATTGCAGAACTCACGTTTATATAACCGACGACCGACGTCAACGAGTGTTCAAAGTTTCAAACGTAAATGAGAACATTGCATGATTGCATTATTATTAATAATTATTATCATATAACTAAATTGTTAGTGCCATTTAGAGAAATCATTTTTGCCTTATCTTAGTGTTCTAGTTTCTGAACTTGGTTATTGTTTAACATTTCTTTTGATAAAATAGGTAACTTGATAATCGATGGGTCGCATCGTTTAATTATATTACGCATCCGAGTAGAATATCTTTATTACGTTGTCAAAGTACCATACGAGTACTATAATTTGTGCATTACGTTTCCAGCGACACTGGGAGCAGTTACCGTCGGTATGTTACCTGTTGAAATGTGGTTGCCGCCGGGTAGCGAAAACATGCCCGAAAATTCGACGACAATGTTAACGTTGCCGTTTACGGGAATCGAAGTCATCTTGCGTATCCAGGCCTTCTTCGGTATCGGAGTCGTTTGCGGGGCTTTACTCGCCAGCGTATCTTTGCAACTGATTGGCCAACGATCCAGCATGGTGCTTTACGACGTAGTTCTTACGTACAGTTTGGCGATTTACGTTTGGCCCGGTGAAGCATTGTGGCTGGCGATTGGGAACAGAATATGTATGGGCATTGCCGTGGGCGCCTTGAGTGCGATCATACCGAACTACGTCTGCGAGATGTCACACCATAAATTGAAAAGTATATCAAGTGTATTATTATTCCGGCGATGCAACGCAGTTTGAGGAGAATTTACTGTACTACGTTTGAATGGCCTACAAACTGTGCACACGACCAGCCTTTTCCCGGGGTGCAATGCAGTGGTGTGTTATACGGGCCAAGGGGGACGGGGAATGATTTTTTTTTTCAATTCGGGACAAATAAATCGATCGTCGCGTGTAATAACCATAAGACAAGAGTAAGTCGTCGCTTATTCGGCTCGCTATGATCGAGTCCATTAACTAAATTAGTCGATCAGATGAAAGTTACGCGGAAAAGAACTCCCATTATTTTTGAAAAAATTTAAAATAAATTAAAAATATCCGTCGAGATTTCCGCTCGGTAAAACAAAAACATACTTGTACGATAAATGTGTACGTATCATGATAACTCGACGTACGGGGTAAAACATAAATGATAAAACAACGGGTTGAAAATGGAAAAATACGAAAATTAGTGTCGATCGCCGACGAATAAAGTCCTTTTTCTTCACTGAACACTTGTGTATCTGAGCAACGGTCTAACGGCGCTATGGCGATATGGTCGTATTAGTACAAAATTAGTCGCCGAAAGAGATTCATCTCGTTGTTAATCGTCTGCTGGAAACCGCTGAAAATCATATCATAGTCCGATAAGAAATTATTATCGGACTGGACCCAAAACAAACCCGTTGGGCGCTAGACACCCTCCTGCGCGCGCCTCATCACGAATTACGACATCGGTCCCGTCGCGCCGTACGGCTGTTTCGCTGTTACGCCCACTCGCGGTCCCTAACGCTGTACCGTCATGGTTTTTCGTAGGCAACCTGATGTTGCTGTTCCCGGTGTTCGTCGCCGTCGGCTCGTTGTGCGGGCGAGCCATCGGGTTGTGCGCGGATTACGGAGCGCCGCTGCGGTCGCACGTGTTCGGCGCCCTCGCGCAGTACGTGCCGCTGTTCGTGTGCTTCTGCGGCTGCTGGGCCACGGCGCACGCGGTCGTATTGTGCCTGATACCGGAATCGCCGCACTACCTGTTGGCCGGCACTTTTTGGGACGACCCGAACGACGACCGCGTGTCCTACATCGTACTGAAACGACAGTTATCCGACGGCGGCAGTGGCGGCGCTACGAAACTGTCAACGCTGTCCAAAGAGGTATTCACGGAACATTGTTTGTTATGCGAGTGTGCGTGTGTATGATTGATGTGTGGACGTCGTGGCTCCCTGCGGGATAAAGTGGCGCTGCGCACAGTCGTCGGTACGAACAAGGCCCGATCGCCGGCCAGCGATCTCGTTTTTGTTCGCCGGTCGACCGGACCGAAGAGAAGAAAAGACCGCCGTCGCGAGAGACCCGCGAACACAACATCCGTACCGTACCGGACTGACGGCCATGGATGTGTCGAAGTGTTCGGCTTCCGACTCAAAAAAACTATTACGTGCGGGGGGCCGCGCCGTTGCCACCAAAAGTGTACTACCGCACCCCCTTTCGTTTATCCGCCGACAACACCCGTTTCCGTGCCAAACCGAATTCCACGCACTGGATACGCATTTTCGAGATCCGCGTTCGTTCGCACCGCAGTAACACCATCGATTAATAATTGAGAGTTGAAAAATTAGTTGATTTTTCTTTATGCATATTTATGTTTACCGGTAGTATCGTATAACGGAATAATCCTGTTGAACATTAACTATTAATGTTTGTGTCGTTTGTGGTATGGAAATTGATTTGTGCGAAACGGGTGTTGGTGGTAAAGGAAAAGGCACGTTTCTGATGGAAACGTGTTTTGCCCGTGATGACAACATTTAGTTGTGTTGAAACGTCCGTTACGGTGTGTGTACATTAACAGCAGATACGACTTCGATGGAACCCGATCTACGCACCAGAATTCTTTTCCGACAGGAAAAATCGCAGAGCTCTGTTGACCGGCATCGGGTACATGTTCTTCAATCAAGTCTGCGGCATCAACATGGCGGTACCTTTCTTGAGTCGTGTACTCGAGATGACTGGCAGTTGTGTAGATTTACAGACGTTACGTTCGTCATTTTCAATTGACGTTTTTCAAGTATTTCGTTTAATTTTAATTTTTTCCGAACGTTTATAAACTTATAGATAACAGTCGTGAAGATTATTTTAACATATTTTCTATCTCCTACTCGTGATCCCTGCACCAAGAAAAAACTAATCGTCTTAATCGAATTCAATAAATTGTTTTTAGATTACTAATTACAAACGTTGCCTACCAATTTTTAAAATGTATTAACTTAATCAAAACTGAAAATAATTAGATGTCGTTATATTTTAGTAACATTTAGTAAAATGTAAATCCTTCTACAGTAGTCCCGCTAATCCGGACTAGACGGGACCGGACTCTCTCCGGATTATCGAAAATCCGGATTAAACGAAATTACGTTTTATTTTTAACTTACTAATTAATAAACACTATGTAACACAATAAATATACTGTCAAAAAACACCTCCTGTATTTAATATTTAATACGAATTCAAAATTTATTGATTTACAAATATGTTCAAGGGAACAAAAAACTGTTGAAAAGAGCAACATTTTCCAAACAGTATGGTCATCTCAGTCATCAACAGTACTGGGTAATAAATTAAACATATTTTTTTCATGCAACTCAAATAAACAAATATTTTATTTAAAACAAAGAATTAAGATTTTTTGTTTTACAAATTGTAGTATTTTTATACACTCCATCCCAGAATTATTAGAACGTCCCGACGAGACCCTAACCAAATATGGTGACCCTAAATATGTACCTCATCGAAACGATAATATCTTAATTATGGGTATTCCCGAATATTAGTAAAAATTATCACAATATGTAATCGAAACGATAAATTCCGAATATATATATACATAAAAATATTATACATGAGTACTAAATACGAAACATAAATTGTCCGGATTATCCGGATGTCCGGATTAGCGATGACCGGATGAGCGGGTTTCTACTGTAATTATACATAAAAATTATTATATTTTCAGTCAGAAATCGACTAAATGCCTTCAGCAACTTTATTTAACTTAATCACAAAGATTGGAACGAGTTCAATTTTAACATTTTTTAATAAGACATTTCTGCTCGATATTAATGTCTTAAACCAATACCACTGCTCATTATTAATTCAATTTTTTTTCTTTTTGTTTTGATTTTGTCATATAACTATTATGTTATTTTTTCCGTTTAATATTATGCAGTGTTTACACATTTGTTCAATGAAAATTTTATTTTATTTTATAGGTCATTATGGCGATTATTGCGATGACCATCATTGATAAAGTGGGTCGTAAATTGTTATTAATATTGTCGGTTATGTTGATGAGCATTAGTGCCGTTGGTTTGGTTGCTTGTTTTATTCTAATGGAACTGAAAATCAACATTCCTAATTTCATCGATTGGTTACCATTATGTTTGATCAGCATTTACATTTGTGCTTATTCAATTGGATTGGGCCCTATGGCTTGGGTTGTAACGAGCGAGATATTCTCAAATGAAGTATGTATTTAACTGATAACTGATGTAAAATATTTTTTATGTAGTATTTACATAATAATGTTCCATCGATGCGTTCACATGTATATTTTAATCGATCAATCTAAAAATAATAATTATATCAGAACGAATCTGTATGTTTTTTGTTAAGGTCAGACCATACGGAATGAGTATAACCACTGCTTTCCATTGGATGTCAATGTATTTCATCTTACACGTACGAGATGGTGTATTGAACGCTGTAAAACTCGATGATTACTTTATTTCTATTTATGTGTTATGCTTATCATTAGCTCTATTTTTTGAATTTTTTATGCCGAAAACTCATGTTGGAAGTTTCAATCGTATGATCTATACGGATGTCGACAGATTACGTAGTTCAAAGTTGGCTATTGATCCTTGAATGTTTTGTATATTATTGTATTATAATTGTGTTAAAACCGTTTTTTAATTACATAAATATTAAACAATCAAAAGTAATCTTTTTTTTATTATTGCAATCACGTTGGAATTAAACGTGATTTGTTAAAATATGGACGTACGAGTACGATGTTGATATATTATTATTCATAGACAAGTTAGATTACGGGAACGACTATGCAAAGGAAATTATTGTCATTTTTTTTACTTGAAATTATTGTTTCGTCTGCTATAAACATATGTGGTATAATCGTTTTGATTATTATACTACTTAAGAGTAATCTCTTAATTATTTCCAACGATAACTTCAATCAAAATGGTTTCAACTTGCTTTTATACAGTTTATATTTTCTATAAGATTATCCTAATCGCTTTATTCTTATTTTTTTAAACAGTTTAATATCTATATATTAAGTCGTATAGAAATGTTTATAAATAGTTTTCTATATTCATCAAATAAGTACAAAACAAATGACTATTAACTAAAAATGAAATGGATTAATGTAGATAAAAATCATTATTTTCCAAAGTATGTCAACTAATTATTAAAAATATAAATATAAAAATTTGTAAAAAAAAAAATTAATAAAAAATGTTGAATCAAAGCATTCATTTAAGTGCTATCCATGTATTTTATAGTGATGAAAATGTGACCGTTAATAAAATTAATGCAATTAATGATAAACCCACGGATCAGAATAGAATTATTTTATTATTATTATATTATTATCACAAGCTATTATAAAAACGAACACAATGTGCCACAAAAAAAAAAAATAAAAATATTTATAGGTTACTAGTTGTACTAATTCTGAAATTATTTTAATAATTATTATAAATATTATACGAATATAACCGTATGCAACATATGCAGCTCAACTCCAAACCATTACGTAATTATGTATCACGTGTGTTTGTCGAAAACGACGTCATTTTGAATATCCGTCCAGTAATTGTTTAAAGAGTACTACAAAGCATTTACCGTATGTATAGGAAATCACGACTAACATCCGGTAGGTACCAAACATTTACTAAAAACCGGGTTATCTCTTGTGTGGACAAACAGTTGTACGCGGGACTGGATTTCTACACAGCGGGACGATGCGCATATCAAACATTCGACGGACGCGCGATCGTTTGGTATTAAAATTGTTTTTAAAGATACATAATCAAGATGAAAACTCGTAACGGTTATTTCCACGCGTCGGATGGAACATAACAAATTCAACAACATTTGTGTTTTGACCGCACCAAAGCGTCGAAAACAAATGGTACACAAAATAAAATAAATTCATTGCGATGAAACGGAAAACGAATAATGCACCAGGCGACGAGTGCAGGTGTTTTTAATTTCACTTACGCCAATTTCATGCTACGAATTCGAGATAAAATGCTTTTCTCCGGAGTACAAAATGGTTCACTGGCCGTTCAATCTATAAAGCAACTCACTGCTCGCGCCGTTCAATTTCCATCGGAAACATTTCTGTAACATTATTGACGCGTACGACTGTTGCGATACGAGTTCATCATAAGCACGGCGCACCGGCGTTTCGATTCAATGGTAATTAGTAACGAACGCGGAAGTCTTTCCTATCAGATGAAATAATCGCTAAAAAAAAATGTTACCACGTAACGGACGAACGAATAATATTTAGCGTTTTAAAGATTTTTTTTAATCAGGGTTTTTTACATAAAATATTATGCATTTTGAACCGTCAAACAAGTTGAACGTAATATAATTTAAAATTATGTTTAAAATCCAGAAGATAATCACATTTTATTTCAAGTATAAGGAAATTTATCATGGTGAGCATTATTAATGACGATTATATTTTTAATTAAAACAATAAATTATAATAACAATACTGTTTCTAAGACTTGAACATTTTAATTTCGATTTCTTATCATTTGAATAAAAGAAGTATGTAGATTTGTTCACTAAATATTATGACAAACATTTTATTAACATTATTAATTGTTTAAGAAAATAAATAATTATATACTAAAAGTCTTAATATTTTCATAAGCAATCATTTCTATTTTATTGAGACGAAAACGAAAAAGTTATTAACCACAAATTGTTTTTTATAACCTAACCTGTATAAAAAGCTATAATGAATAAGTTAAATAAAAAATATTCATTATATTTTTTTAAGTTAAATAAAAAATAAACGTATTAATAAGTGCAAAAGGTTTATGTAAAAAAAATTTAATAAAAATTATAATGGATATCATACTACAAAACAACTATATCACACACATGTCAGGATGGCCGAGCGGTCTAAGGCGCCAGACTCAAGGTTTACCTTGGTCTACTTTGTAGACTTGTTAAAGAGCATTCTGGTCCTCATCTGAGGGCGTGGGTTCGAATCCCACTTCTGACAAATTTTTTGCATTTTTTTTAATTTAGTAATAAATGTATTAAACTGTACTAAACATAATCTATATTAAAATGTATTAATATTTAACAATAATGAATAATCATACTTCGTTGCCGCATTACAAAAGTTTTGTAAAAAATAATGTTGGTTATAAATACATATAAATAATTTTTTTTTATCATTTATACTTATTACTTAATGTACAAATAATATAGGTGTAATTGTACTCCAATGATTTCAAGACCTTTTAGTTCGAATATTTATAATGGCAAACGTTCAACTAAGTGTTATCGATGACATATTTTTAACGACTCACGTGTATGTAAAACAATGCAAAAACGTTTAAAACCACAACTATCCGTAAAAAAAAAAAAACGGTCCCGCACATTTCTACAATCGCGGATTCCGTTGAACAATGCTAAAATAAAAAAAAAAAAAACATATAAACGGTGCAGTGTTTCCGCAATGGAACATAAGCGGTAGGTACTAATAGAAACGAAATGATAGTAAATGGGTGATATATTCGTTCGGGCCGCCGCCGATCTCAGTTCACGCGTTCGTCGCGGAGTCGTCCAACCGAGCGAAATCGAATTGTTCATTGGTCCTGTGACGAAACGCGAACAGCAGGGACACACCGCACAGCAACAGAAACGACCCGGTGACGGCGACGATGACGGCTTCGCGGCGGAACAAGGCGCCCGGCGGACTCCTCCTGGTCACGTTGCGCTCGAACGCAGCGCCCACGGTCACCACGACGTCGCGCAGCCCGGCCAGACTGCCGGGCCACGTGGAACGGCACACGATCCTGTCGGTGGCCACGGACGTCACGTCGCAGCGGCCCCCGTGGCCCCGGAACCGCACCTCCACGTCGTCGATCCCGTAGCCGCGGCACAGGCCGCGGCCGTAGACGGCCACCGCGCGACGGCCGCCGAACGTCTCGAAGTCCACGAGCACCGGGTCCGGGTACAGGTGGTAGACGCCGCTGGCGTTCGGTGCCGGCGACAGGTCCAGAGCGCGTCCCGTCACGGTGTCCACGGCCAGCACGCCGAAGCGCAACGCGGGCTCGTCGCGGCCGCGGAGCGCGGGCCACCGGCAGACCATGCGCGTGTCGTCCAGCACCGGGCAAGCGGCGCGGCGCACGGTCCCGTCGCTTCGGTGCACGTGCACCGTGACGTTCGTCAAACGCGACAAACGCACGCCTCGCAACGGCATCTCGGTGCCGCCGGACGCGATGCCCTGGAACCGTGGCGTCGAGCCGTAGCACAGCTCGGGCGCGCTCTCGCCGGCGGTCCGGTCGCGGTCCGCCGGCGCGTCTCCGACGAACCGGAACGTTTCCGTCGACGACGTGACCGTGAGCTTCGTGCCGCCCGGGGTGTCGAACGTGATCTGGACCGGGCCCGCCAGCTGCCCGTCCCCGCAGCCACGCGTCCGCGGTACCACGGTGCACGTTACCGTCACGCCGCCCAAGCGGCTGCCGTGTGCGGACACCGCCGACCGCCAACACTCGCGTCCGGCCACGGTCACGGTAGTAGCGTTCGCCTCCCGCATCGTCGGATGGTAGCTCAGGCGGATCGTCATCGCCGTGCCGCCCGCCAACGGACCGCTCGCCGGCTCGAAACGCAGCACCTCCGCGAACCCATCGGCCGTCGACGGTGCGCCGTCCCGGAGACTCGGGCCCGCCGTCTCGTTGTGTATCTGGCTGCCGTGCGATATCAGTAAGCACACGATCACCTGCGAGACGAACCGGCACGCGTTCGCGGTGAAAACGTTAACGTGACACAATGGATGCTGTCAGGCCCGTCGACTGACGTGTTGGGTGGGGCTGGGAGGGGGCCAACGGGAACGGGAAAGTGGGCCGTGCTAAAAAGCAAGATCGATCAGAAATACTAGGCGTGGACTATCGATACTGGTCGTATTGTTCCTTTCTTCGTGAAATATTAATACATTTAACTAAACAAAATCGGCTACATTATCAGTTGATCTAATTTTTATACAGTTATTGCTGAAGTGCATTATGTTCACTGCCGGAGTGCGAATAATAACATAATTTCATCCAAATCTACGTAGAAATCCGTTATCGCAAGTTTTATTTTCCAAGTCTGTTTCAAAATTGTGTACGAATAAATTTAATTTTATGTGAGGTAACCGGCAACGGATTTTTGAGAAGTTATTTAAAATGTAATTCATTGTATCGATGCATTTAATTGACCATGATTGATTAAGGTTTGGAAAACTATATTTACCAACATTTTGCAAACATGGAGTGTATTCTTTTTATCGTACTCGTATGTTATCGTGATGATTGAGAGACCCCAAAATTAATTTGCCTCGGGCCCTATACATTTTTAGGACGGCTCTGGCTATAATACCTACCATAAGATCGTGTTCGTTGCGAAAAACGCAGTGTTCTACTCACCATTGGTACGATGAGTAAAAGTCCGTTGATGAAGAAGTAGTACCAGAAATGTTCATATTTTTTTTGCCTTCTGAGCGATTCCATGTTGTCTACGCTTCGTAAACGACTCTAAATCGAAAAAACATACGACAATTTAATAGTGATCGCTTCGGAATATTAGATACTTGATGTTTTCTACGCTGCGCGGAAAACATCGAATGGTGTATATTTATGTTGTTAGGGTTCACTGTTAGTTTCGGCCGTCTCGGGAGCACGAATCTCATCACCATGATCACCGTTCGCGCAACTACGGCAGCAGACTAGTCCACTCCCAAATTGCATTCATCCTCTACGAGGCGTTATGATAAAATACAGTGCGAAAAGGTGTTCGTAATTTGCGCATACATAGGCGTGTCTACGGTGGCAGCCTAGGGTGCCTGGGCTGCCTCTGCAATTTTCGAAAGGCGCCGGTCAACCTAGTTTTAAATCTAGTAATTTACAACTTTTATTTGGAAAAAAAAATCTCATGCATTGTTTATTTTGTTCTAATAATATATTGCATTGTGGAATCGATGTCTCTATCAATTTATGATTTTTATCGCAAATCCCGATTATAATTGGTGGGTAACAACTTACTGCCAACTGGTACAATTTATGAAAAATATGAATTTTTTTTTTATTTGGATGAAAAAAGAGGCTTCGACATCGAAGGTCATTAGCCTTGTGTAAAAATTACATTTTAGCAAAATTTATGGAGCATTTTTTAGTTCATTAAGGTGGCGCCGGTCATTAGTTAGGCTGCCACTGCAGATGAAGTATAGTCACGCCTATGTGCGCATAGGCAACAAAAAAAGCACGTGGTGTGGTCAAACAACAAATACTTACCGATTTTTTTTTTTTTCAATTTACGCCATTCGGCTTTTAAACGATGTAATCAATTTAATACAATTAATATCAAACAAAAATTAAATAGATATGAATTACAAAACAAGATAAAATTTTTAATCTTATAACTGTAAATATTTAGGTAATAAAATATTGCCAAATATATGAATGTATGGATAATAAATAAATGTTTAGTAAATGTAAGAAAAAAAAAAAACAATGAATAATGCATGACATAATTATTGAAAAAATAATAAATGATGTGTATGTTTGTTTAAAAAATGCATTTCTCGTTTAACCGTCTTTTTTGATAATCCATCAAGGCTCTGGTCCCGAGACTGACGGATGTTCGAGGTTTTACTGCATACATCATATTTTTGAATCAAAAATAAATAGAAAATAATATATGGGTATTTGTTTTTAATTTCTTTACGATTATTAATCATTGACAGTAAAAAATACAAAGGGGTTTTATTTTTTATAATGAACTATAGATATAGATCTAATTAGTAACTTCCAACATTGCATATTTGGTTTTCATATAACAAAATATTGATCACCCGATCAAATTCACGGACATGACGATACGGTCTTATAAGCCAAATCGTTTTCAATTTCCGTTTTAATAGAAATAAAAATAATACATATTTATATTTTTCGTTTTAAGATACATCCATGTCTTCAATTGTTATGCTGATGTTTTGGACACACTGCAGTTTTCATTTTCAACGTGTGAATGTTCCCAGTTCCGCTGTTGGGATCATATATTGACTGTTGTACTTATTTCCTACCTGTATTTGCACTAATTGCACTGATTCTATAATGAACGCTTCAGCCGCTTTCTATATTGGTTCTTCTTTTATTTTTTATTTATTTTTTTTTGTGACTTATCTCATTTATAAGTTGGTAGTTTTTCATGATTACCAGAGGACATGGATGTATCCGAAAAGAAAATGCCATAATACAAATTCATAATAAAAAAAACAGTTACAATGAATTGTCAATAAACAAATACATTGTAAATAGGTGTTAAAAGAAAATAACTAATGAATTGAAAACAATATAATGTAACATTAACTAGAAGTACTAACTACTAACTATTCAAAACAATTATATCATGAACACTCACTATAATGAATAATATATAAAAAAAAGTGTCAAAATACTTTAATTTGAAAACGTAAATTGAAGTTTGTTTATTTTTTTTGAACATCAATATCATTAATATCATAAATTGAGAAATTAAAAAAATATTAGCCTATGAGTAGCAAAACATGTTTGAATTATATGCTTTCAATATTTATTGAGTTTTAAATTAATTTCAATACCTTATTTGACTCTTTGATGAAGTCAACTATTCCAGATTCGTGTTCCAGACTTGAATATAACTTTAAAAAGTTTATTTACCTTTGAAAAAATGAAATATAGACATTTATAACTGCATTAAATACCGTGAATTATTATTTGATGCTTCTATTATAAACTGCTTAGAACTATCTGTAGACGGCGACTGTTTCACAAATAATAAATTGAATAATCGATACCTAATTTTTTATTTTAATATAATTTAAATTCAGAATGATCTACAAAACAATGTTTATAATATTTATAATTACCTAAATAATGATGTCTTAATTAGTAATAAGATAAAATTCAATTTAATACGATAAATGAATAATAAATATATATTAAGAATACAACAAGATAATTAAATTAAATATAATATAACTGGTAATAGTATTGATTATATATATATATATATATATATTGGTTAAAGCTTAAATATTATCAAAAATATTTAGGAATAGCATTTATAAAAATGTTGACATTATAAGAATTTTATGATAATTATTCCGATATAACCGATGTCAATAAATTATTAAAATTAAATAAAAATTTAAAATTACTAAACGATTAATACTCGTAAATGAATATATAAATAAATATACTAGTAGCCTACAGTGGCGGCGTGAACTTATTATTTCAATGACGCAGTCGACAATTCTCAACATCTAATCTATTAGCATTTTTGTGCTATTGATTATCGTGAATTTAATTTATATTCAATCGATTACGTTATAACATGTCCCTAACTTCTACTCAACTACAATCGTCAACTTTCAACACCCACCCACCTACCATTTTTTTTTATGACGCAGCCGCGTCAAATTAACTCCGTTCACGCCGCCATTGCTAGTAGGTATATATTGAAATAAATAAAAGCTTACATTAGAGTATTATTAATAAAGTACAACCAGTTTCGAATAGTTCATCGTCAGGTTTATACAATAAAGTCAATAAAATCGGGACTGAATATGAAAAAATAAGGGAAGAAATACAATATTAGCATTTCTTCTTTTATTTTTTCATTGTATTCGTATTTAAATAACATTGTTATTAGTTTATTGTTATAATTGATTGATATAACTAATTGAGTTATTTAATTGATCGTATTAATTTAATTTAATTAAGTTAATTAACCTATCGCGGAAAACCAGTTTTATGGGACTCAAAAGACAAATATTACTTTAACAAGACCAAAAAAAATGTATGCACTGGTTGAATTATGAAATTTGTTTTTGTGTGGTCCACACACGATAAAAGGGAAGATGAACTCTACATCGTCTTCTTTCCGTGATTTGTTAATTTGATCGGACATAATACAAGTGATCGATGAGTAACACGAAATCAGGAAAAACCAATAGCAGACGAACAATTGAACTTTCTGAACAACCATTTACATTGGCGAAAACAATAGAAAACGTTAGATCGTGTTACAGCATGCATTTCTATGCGCAATATACGGACGTCTGTGCTCGCGGATAATGTTGCGGACAGTAAAATGTTGCTGCTACGTTACAGCAACGTTGCGCGCCGGTGCGGGTTTGGTGTGGACTCGGCCTAATAAAACTAAGTGACGGTGGAAAAGATAATCGCTGCGCAAATGCTATTAATAGTCATCCTTCTGCTATCCAAATAGTTCTAGAACGAAAGAAACGTTAGAATTAACTCGGAATGTATTTGTATCTGAATCTTAGCAACAAGAATATTTTGATTGAAAACCGTGAATTATGTTCGTGTAGAACTGTTTGCATAATGTGTGTTGAGCTAAAGCGCATTTATTTTTTGTACTCGTCATGATTATGTAATTAAAAAAAAAATGTGCAAGCATGTACATAAGCTGTAAAAATGTATACTTTCAATCGATTAAATTACTAAAACCGATTGGATGTAATTTCATGGAATCTTATTAAACACGTAGGAAAATGCCGATGGCTCAACAACTTCTCTATACACAAATGTATAGTAACTTCTCTACCCACTGCATTCATCGCTAATAATCGCAACAATTTAATAGTACGTTTATGTCACGAACAAGCACATAAAATAAACATAAATTTAAAAATATTAATTTGTAGAGGATTAAACATATGAATGAAAAACTATCAAAATAAAAATAAAAATAAATCTGTTAATAAAAATAAGTATTGATCATCAATTACGATTTTGTGCCATAAAAAAAAAAAAAACCAATAATAAAACTAAGGATAAAAGCACCGGGCAACTAAATAAATATAGGTACATTACAGATAAAATTTCAAATAATAATCAAAAGAGTGAAGCGTGCCGAGTTGTAAGTTCGGCACGGTTACACAATGTTAAGATGTAAGGATATTTTAGATAAAATGAATGAACTATCAAGAATACTTGTTACGGTATTACTGATATTTATTAACACTTTTAATTTGAAATAAATACAAAATAAACTAATAATAACAAATATAAGCTGATCGTATACACTGGATGGTATATGTCTGAAGTTGATGCTAAACCGGTGCCCTTATATATGCTGTTTGATCGTGTTATCATCGGCTATTTGGTATGTTTTCGCCAATTGGTTGTCCTTGTCCTTAATCGACACATTCGGATGATAATGTCGTTGTTTTGTAATTTGCATATTTTTCTTATTGTTATCTTGTGATTTGCACGTGGTTTCCTCCCTATTACTTTTATTTGATAGCTATACAATTTGTTCGTGGTCAGTTTTAACTTTTACTTTTATATAGCTAGTAATTATTAAAATAACATAGTAACTACAAAATACGTATGAAGAAATAAAATGATACAAAGTACATTACAAGATAATAAATCTCCCTACGTTCACAAAATTCTGACCACTCTCATGCAAAACAATACAATATTATTTTCATAATTATTATTATTATTATTATTATTATTATTTTTATTATTATTATTATTATAAAAGTTATAATTGGTTTGATGATATTTAGTTAACATACAACAAATTCTGTATTGGTAAATCGGTTTAGCTCCATTAATAATTGCGATAAAAGTGTACGTGTTAACTAGATAACTAGAACAATTAACATTAAATCATTACGCTAAGTTACGGAATATATTTCGATTCTAACGTTTGTTGACCTAACATAGAACCTACCAAATTTTTTACAATAATACAGTAATCACAAATATAAATTAAAGTTGAGTACTCGAATTTGACTTGAAAAAAAAAAAATTTGTACTGCGAATATGAGTACTCAAGTTTACTCAACTTAAATTGAATATTTAACTTTACTCGACTTTAACTGAGTACTCGAATTTTGAACTCTATTCAGCATCAAATTGACGCGGCCACAGTTGTTGTGGCCGGTCCAGGGAGAGATATCGAGAAAGTAATGAAAAAATTAGCACGGTACGGGTTTTGAGCCCGCGACTCCACGCGCCGGAATGCCGGGCGCGTAACACTGAGCCACCGCGAATCTAACATTATTCTCGATATTCTCCCCTTTTAGGCCAGAGTGGCAGTGTGTACGGTTGAGAGAGAGGACTAGGCACTGGGGCCGTGTCAAAATCAATATTCATCCAATTCTAATATAAATAAAAATGGTAAAGATTATATCAAGTCATATCATGATAGTGTAATATGACATGCCATTTAGCTGACATATGTTCTCGAAATGATTTCCTAACGAATATAAATGGTGATCATAATCATAATCAAGACTATCTACAATTGCGGTCTAGACGCTTGTAATATGGTCATTGCCGGAAAACATTTTTTTATGATTCATAATGTTGACAAAGACCACTAGATGTCACTAAATGAATATATGCACATTTATGAATTACATTTTTAATTAATTATGTATTATCAACTAATAACAAAGTTTAATGAACATGTTTAAGTATCTACTTATGCTCGATTGCATAAAGGGTCAATAATTAATTATTAAACCGATAAATTAAAAATCGAATAGATGAAAAATAATTAGTTGCATTTAAGATTTATCGATCCTATATTATGTAATCGATTCGATAAACTTTTGGTCCGATTTCAAAAAGGTCAATTACAAAAAGTTCTATAATTTTATTGGCTTGGTACTGGTTGATAATATTTTTATCAAAAGTTATAATACCTAATATATCGTGATCATTTCAATTACCTTAAACGGTGTGAATATGATTTATATAAACGTAGAAGTCCAATAATATATAAAAAATAACAACAATTATAATTAATATAAAAATATTAAATGTATTATACTATAATAACGTACAGAAATATGTTGAATATCTATATGGTAGAAGGGTAAATTGTATTTCCCTATTTGACGATTTATTATATTAAATGCAATTTAGTTAAGTATTTTTTTTAAAAAATTTATTGAATTCATTACTTAGTTTAAAGTTCTTGGTCAATTATATAATATGTATTCTTCAATTATAGTTTTTTATTTTATGAAAACTTGACATACTAACACGTTTCTTTTTTTCTTCTAAATTAAATTTTCATTTAGTAGAATAATTTATAATATTTACATAATACAATTGTATTATCAATGCTGTCCTTACTATTAATAACGCCCTAGAGCTAAAAACGGGCTAAAAACGCCCATTTGACGCCCCCAATTTTGTTGTAAAATTGACTTCACATTTTTAGAGTAGCATTTACCTCATTCCTTAAATATGTTTTATATTTAATAATTAAGGTACCTTTTTATTTATTATTAATATTGTAGTCATATTTATTTTATTTTGATGTTATTTCAAGATTGACATTTCATTACATTATCTTGGTTAAATTATACTGCATTTATTATGTATTTTACTCTCTTAAATTAAACAAAGGAATTTTTCTTTGCTTAAAGTTTTGCAAACTTTTCAACCGAATTACGTTCTGCGTTTCTGAGTAGTTATTGTGTGTGAATAAGGTTTGTTTACTGAATTATCCGAATTCACTCGATTTATTATTAGAAATGGGTAAAATTGATAACGAATTAATTATAATGTACTCATATTTATTATATATTTGGGTAATATTGTAATAACATTCAATAATAATGAATACTATTGAAGGTTCAGATTTTATAACATTTGTTAAATGTTATAGGATACTGATAAAAAAAAGGAAATTGAGGTATAAATTTGTTTTATGCATTAGGGACTCTAAAAATTAAGTTTTATTTTTATATTTTTTGCAAATTTTAAGTATTTTATATTTTTAGTATGATTTTCGAAGTTTGATGCTATTATTGATCAACAAACATAATAACATAATGCTTTATTTAGAATTTACCATAAATATATTTTATATTGACTGACAAATACTATTCATTTATGAATAATAAGAAAAATTCCCACGTTTTTGTTTTTTATAATCACTTTTAAAAAATTATTTACTTATCTAAGGTAATTTTATTTTTTTTTATAAAAATAATAATTCATAATATAATATTAAAATAATAATATAATAATAATTTATAAACAGTTTTTTTTAATATTATCTATAATTTAATCTTATGAATTATTATACTTAAGATTATATTATATTATATATTTACAATATGTATTTTTAGTATGTTTTCTATAATTTAATGCCAGTTATAAATCAACTAAACTCAATTTTTTATAAAAAATGTGCACGTTCAAAAGATTTAACAAAGTATTATCTCGGTATTTCTATGTGCGAACGCGATGTTACGTAGATAACAGCCAAAGAATGACTGGTAAGATCTCTGTAGATTTGTGTAGGTCAATCATGTCAACTTGTTTTACTTTTTGTGTAAATTTTTACGTGTAGATTATGTGTAAATTACACAACAACAATGTGTAAAATGGTAATTTTAGATTTGTTAGTAAATAGTTATGCAAATTTGTATCACTTAAACAAACACTCAAAAATAGAGTTCTACTAAAATGACATTCTAATTTAAATTTTAAATGTTAAGTGCATATGGTACTACTATTATAGTTGCTACTTGTAGATAATTTTATTAGTAGTTGCCAATAAGTATTCAGTGTTAAGATTAGTTCATTTAATTATTAGGCTCGTGTTCATTTTCTTCTTCTTCTGGTAGGTCCACTTTCTAAGAGTTTTTGCCGCCATTACTAAATTTCGCCACTTGCTTATATTTTGAACTGTCTTTCTCCATTCCTCAACTCCTAAAGTTTTTAGGTCTTCTTCATCCATGTCTATTAATCTTTTCCTAGGTTCTTGCAGCATTAGAACGGAAACCACAAGGTTAACGACTTAGAGGAGACTCAAATTTAATAAATTTAGTAAATATTTAACTAATATATAAAAAATAAAATAGGCTAATTAATTTAGATAAAGTAAAGATAACATTTTAAGAATAACATTTTAACAATAAATTAGAATTTGATATAATGTCTCCGACCATTAAAATCAGAGAAAAAAAGTGTCTGCTTCTTAAATGTGCTCTCACCTCTAGTGCTTTATTGTGCTTATTATTTGCATTAACACAATAATATTTTAACATTGAATAATTTGGATGTGAAGCAATTAAAATTATATTTAATTTAAAATTATGTGTATTACGCAAAGATGAAAAGTATAATTAAAATAATGTACTATGTACAAAAATTATCATTAGATATAATATAGCTTTATCGATCCACGTTTGATGAATTAGAGATATAACACGGTTGATTATAGAAAAATGTTGTATAGAATATTATACTACGATTATATTATAATAGCATTATATAATATAGAACTGAACACGTGAATAAAATAATATGAAAACACGAGTATTAGTAAATACTGAAATCAAACTTACCTAGATAAACGTATTATTTGGTTCCGTCAAATTGTATGGTAAATAGTTAATTAAATATATATTTACTGTATAGGTTCTGGTCTTAAAGAACTAACTTGTCCATGACTTGTTGAAAGGAATGAGATATGTTGGTGTGTATTGTGCATTTAGATCGTATTTTTTAAACGCTTTAAAACCCTTTAAAATATGTACATACTACGAAATTAGCATCAGTGCAATTACATGATTGAAATATGCCCCTATAAAAAAATAATGAACGCATAGATCTTCTATAAATAAAAAGTCAACGTAAATTTAAAATTAGTTATTAACAATATTTATGAGATACGATTTTATACATAAAATGTACAATTTCCATTTTTGTAAACGGACAAATACGAGTGTTACGTCATAGCTTATCGATTCACGAATAGGTTGAGGTAAGTACAAATTTTACTATGCCGTCGTAATGCTATGAAAACGTTTATAGAGGGTGGTAAGAAAAAAGGTATAATACCAGTGCGTTTGATTACGCACAAAATGATACCGATAAACGGGTATGTAAATATTAGCATGGACTGTTCAATCAATAAAAGTAGAAAATAATACGTAATTACATATATATGTTGCCCGTACAGTATTGTTGCAGTACAATCAGATCCTGAAAACGTTATAAACTGACGTTGTAAATCGTGCCATAGATGCATTTAATACATGCGCGTTGTAACACAACTAACACGTTAGGTATACCATAGCTGCACCGTCATACGTCTTACAAATTGTATTTTTATTGCGATCGATATAAGAAACAAAAAAAAACAAAAAATTAGAGTTCATAATTCGTTCTTTATACACAACGTAAGTTACCCACCGAGAAGGCACCCGACGAGCAGCAACCCGTTATGTTTTTTTTCACCGCCGATCGGCCGAACGTTTTTTTATTCTCTCTCTCTCTCTCTCTCCGTCGATCTTTTTAAAACGTATGATTTTCGCCGTTCGCCCGTTTCAAGATCTTCATCAGAAGTTTAGGTTTAGGTCCTCGGACCAACACCGGCTATCTGAACGTAGAGGTGCACGACAATCGCAATAGGCCAATTGCGTAATGTAGAACGCGAGTATTCGACCAGGTAGAATTTTATTAAAGTCCGCGGAGAGTGAGGCGGATCGAGCGGCTTTACGTTCCGGGTCAAGGCTGCTGCTACGGCACGCCGGTACACAATCGTTTCGCGCGACACCATCATTGCGTGCGACGGCAAAAATATTTTTAGGGGGCCGACCGATCGTTGCCGCCGGTCAGTCGCTACCGTTCGGCATTTCGATCGCGCATTTCCCATCGACCGTCGTCGCTAGTCGGTGAACAGTTTTCGTCGGCTAAGCGAAAAAAAAAATGAAATAAGGAAAATATATCACCGACCCATTGATCGCTATTTCTCAAACACTGTTAAACGTACGAACTTGAAAACATTTGCAACTTGTGGTTCCTCCGGTACTCTAAATGTGCAATCAGAAAGGGTTTTAAAAAAAATGTCACGTGTTAGTGGATTAAGTAACAATAAATAATTCACCGTACTGCGCGACACGGCTATACTTTTTATCAGTCAATTATACGTTATTCGATATGATTTTTTCCGAGAAGTTCACGCGATAATAATCATTTCGCGCATACCACAGATGGGCGTCAGTTGTTTCTGTTAAAAAAAATTGATTTTCGTTTCGGTCAAAACGAAAAAGGTTCGATTTTCGTTTTCGTCTAGTCTATTTCTACCTATCTGTCTAAGTTAGAGTTTGAAAATTATTTAGAGTTGTTCAGAAGCTATCACAATATATATAGTTACAAACTCTATGAATTCTATGAATTATTTATTACTTCAAATGATGAATGCATACCTTTTTTAAAGGTACTATTCTTGAAATTGTTTTATTGCGTTTGTTGTAATAATTAATCGGTGATTTTTTTTTGTATTTCATTTAACAGGTTTTCGCATTCCCAAGTCGCAACTATTAATTTGACTGTGATATGAATTAGATCGATTTATAATTATTAACAATAGGTAGTAATAACTATGCGTGAAATCAATTATTATCTTCAATATCAAATGGTTTATAGACAGGGGTTCTCAGACTCCATATTAATACCTAATATAGGTAATAATATAATTGGTGGAAACAAAAATCGAACCTTCATCGTTTTGGCGAAAACGAAAATCACATTTTTAGTAGAAATCATGACTGATCCACATATATAGAAACTAACTAAATAGCTATCTCGTAAGTAATGTACAATATATATGATGGCCTGGTTGCTGTATGCCAAGAATACAGACAAATCTTAGATAATACACACAGAATAGAGCGTGTATAACGTGTAGTCCGTGTTTGAAGCAGACCGGTTCGGTTCTGATGTATCTACTGTGCATGCGTCAGAAATGAAATAGATGGCGCGAGACAGGATAGGAATGTGTGATTACTCAGATAACTGATTATTTCACTGCAAATTTTGAAATTAAAAAAAATATAGAAAGTTAAACAAATTTATTTTTACAGTTCATGCAGCATGTTTTGTGCATGTGCAGTAGTGATATAGGGGCTCATTTTTTTGTGATAAGAAATATGATAAATTGATAAAAATTATTATTCACCACGTCCATTTTCATAGTAAAATTATTATTGAACATTAGTATCAGAATAGTAGAATTTTCGTCTGGATAGTTCAGATTTTTTAGTTCCTGTCCAGTGTACAGTTATATCTTTTAACTAGACGTCATAAATTATTAAATGTCCAGGTTTTCCTAAGTCCCTCGATGTATTTATGCGATAGCGACAAGTAGGTATTAACTTTTAGATAATATAAGTGTACAAATATTCGTACTACTAGTATTTGTATACTTGTCATCACTCGTTAGTTCATATTTGTCATTTGACGTGAATTTGTTTATAGTGTTTTGTTTAAAATGTCGAGTAATGAAGGTAATTGTGAATCGAAAATTTGTGAAATTTTGGAAATTGAAAGTGGTCATATACCAATAAAGGCGGCAAAAAGTGAGAAAAATTATAAATTTAAGATAGCAAAGCAGCACTTAATTAATATACTTTTATTAATTTTTTGTATTATCAGAATTATAGTAATAAAAAAACTTAAGTATTCATAATAATAAATAATTATATTATTTAAGTTTTTAGTAGATATCCAGTTTTTTTAATTAAAAAAGTTGGCAAACCTATATACAGGATATGCATTTGCATATCTTAAACACAAATCTTTGTTTCTATAAATACTAAAAACCAATAAAAAGCTTGACATATTTGGTCTTAAAAATGTATATTAATTGAATTTGTGTTTAACAATAATTGTTTAAATAAGTACAGTTAATGAAACTACTTTTGAATTTGCTTATATAATAAATATATTTTATATTTGTCTAATAACGGTAATTGAGTATATTTGTTCATTTTTATTTTTCGGAATACCATTATCTTATCAATTCTAACAGGAACTTTGTCAAATATTGATCATTGTTTTGCACTATTAGCAAATGACGGACAGACTTCATTGACAAAGTACAATCCAGTTAGATTAACTGTGGCGCATACCGAGTGCTCGTATTATAGCAACCAATTCTACGGGCCGTAGAACGGGGAACAGGGCTGTATTTAAAGGGTGTTTCGACCCCCTTTAAATAACGCCCTTTAAATATTTAAGGGGGTGCGACAAATTTTTACGGTGATTCTAAATGAAAACCAGTCGATTTTTTCGTATCCTCAGTTGAGCATTATTTTTGAACACATATCATTGATAATGATTTATTGTGAAATAATCAACGTTATTTGGTAACGTATAAACATTTCATAAGGTAGTGCCAAACATATCGCATACGAAAGAAGGTGTCCGGAAAAAAAATAAAACCATAAGAGATTGACTGAACGTGAAACACCTATTTTGCACACGACTAGGCATATGTTACCCGTAACATTGTAAACATGTACAATAAAACAAGCGAAAAAACACGCGGACAAAGTCGGGTGGTAATCCGACTACCTATACAGTCGGTTACCTATATTAACCATTGCCGCCGCGACGTCGTCGTCATTTCCGTGTGACTTACTGCGCCGCCGCCGCCGCCGCCGCTACCCGTCACCACACTGTTTTCCGGTCGCCGCTGCGGCCGTCGTCGACCGTAGTTCAGTTGCTGCGGCGCGAGACACCGCGCCGGTCTCGTGTTCATCTTGTCGTCGTGCCGCCGCCCCGCGTACGGATAACCGCAACATGAAACAGCAGTTGGACACGGTGTTGGAATGCCGGTGTTTCGCCGGCCAACAGAAGGTCTACGAGCATGACAGGTGAGCGCGTGTGCGCGTGAACGACAAACGTTTCATCGTAACGTTACCGTGATCGCGGATCGACGGTTTTATCCGCGACGCAACCGGAGCCATACGAGAACACACTTGTCGTCGACGCGCGATCATCGTCGCGTTTTTCGCATCCTGGCCCGGGCGGTCTATTATGCGCGCGTGTCTGCGAAATCTTTCGTGTTTCGTAACATCATGGCGCGATCGGTGTCGCCTACCGTTTCCGGGGTTTCTCTTTGTCGCGACACCCGTTCAGATTCCGCGTGCAGTTCACCGCACCGTTATTTTTTTTTTTTCTACTATTATTATTATTATTATTATTATTGTTATTGTTATTAGTTATTACCTTTTTTCGACGATCACACCATGTCCGCACGCGGTTCTCGTACTTTCTCGTCGCACACCTCCGACGACTTGACCAGATTTTTAACGATTTATTTTGTTCCCGTGCGCGGGCCGTACTATCACCACGAGCCCGTGATAAACACGTGCACCTTTTATATTTGTGCTGAGCCCCGATAAACGCTTTTTTATTTAGGTTAAGATAAAGATAGTGTACCAAACTCTGTTTAGATAAAGATAAAAATGAGTTGAACTATAATTATCTTAATAAAAGATAACCATAATCCATCTATTTAAAAAACAGACAAATTTTTAAAAAATCTATCAAGCATTTGAAATGTGTTTTGGTTTTAAAGTGTCTTATAAGTGCAAAATAAAAAATGTAATATATATTTATTTCGGATTCTCATTCCAACGTTGACGTTTTCAAGGTACAGGAAAAAACATTGTCGAACGAAAATTTATTGGTGGTGGGTGGGCAATAAGTTTATCCGTTTAGCTGTCTACTGCGTCACGATATTTTACAATACATTAATCTAAAATTAACGAAAAGAAAATTGCTCCGCGTGGATTTAAGGATTTATTTTCAAGAAGGTTTTATTAGTTTTTACCAAAAAACAATATATGACAACGACGATTATTGTTAATTGTTATCCATTACCCAAAAAGCTATAATCATCGTTATTATGCATGATTATTCTTAGCAAATACCATAAATATATTATATAATATTTGCACTAAATAATTGTTACATTTGGTCAATATTCATTTGGGTATAAATCAGAGTTGTAATATACGCGTATAAAACGTTTTATACGTTACACGTATAATACCGCACGCATAAAACGTATAAAATGTATAATATGTTTTGTTTTTGAAATTTATTTTTAAAAATACTTCCTATTTTAGATATCAAGTTAGGTTTTTTATTCTTATACTTACAATTAGTAAAAAATTATATATTAGGTAGGTAATATATTACAATATAATTATTTTATAATTATAAAAAAATATTTTTATTTGCAATTTTCTTTCTTATTCTTTCAAATAGGTACCTAAAAATAAAAAACAATAAAATATTACCACAAACACAAAATATAATATATTATTATATTCCTATTCATATCGTAAAGAAAAATGTATATGTTGTCAAGTTAATATGGAATATTTTTATAAAATAAAATAATTTATATTTTCTTTGACACTTTAATTCTTTATTAAATAATATATATTAAAAAGAAACAATTACTTGTATACAATTATTTAAGCTGAAATATTAACATTATAAACTTTTATTTATAATTATATACTATATAGTATACTCTTCTTCTTCTACTTCGCCTTCCTCCCAACTATTTGGGGTCGGCCACCCTTGTCCTACACCTCCACTTTACTCGGTCAATCACATCTCCTCTGCACACACCGACAGCCCTCATGTCATTCTCCAAAGTCTCCAACCATCTCTTTTTTGGTCTTCCTCTTCCTCTTTTCCCTTCAACGTCCATCTTCATAACCACTCTTACTGCATTCGTTTCCTCTCGCCTCATCACATGCCCAAACCATCTCAGCCTATTTTCTCTCATCTTGTCCACAATTGGCGCTACACCAACACTACCTCTCACGTATTCATTCCTTATTCTATCTTCTCTTGTCACTCCACTCAACCATCTAAGCATTCTCATTTCCGCGACACTCATACTTTGTTCTATTCTCCTGTTAACCGCCCAACACTCTGAACCATACAGCATAGTTGGTCTCACTACACTTTTATAAAATTTACCTTTCAGCCTAATTGGAATTCTCTTATCGCATAACACGCCCGATGCTTCTCTCCATTTCATCCACCCGCACTTAATCCTATGTTTTACATCAATGTCAAAGCCCCCGTCCTTTTGAACAAAAGATCCTAAATATTTAAAGCTCTCAACTTCACCTATCACATCACCAACTATTGTCAGTTGTCTCCTCATTCCTTCAACTTCTTGGTCTCTTTGTCCAAAATCATACTCAATATACTCAGTTTTATTTCTACTAATTCTCAATCCCTTTTCTTCGAGGGCTAACCTCCACTAATTTAACCTATTATTGACAACTTCTAGGTTTTCTCCTATCAGAACTATATCATCCGCAAACATCATACACCATGGTATCTCACCCTGTATCTCCTTTGAAACCTCATCCATAACCACTGAGAACATTAGTATACTAATTAATATTATTTTGATGAACTTTGTGTTTTTTAATTTAATTTAAGTGAGTACTAAATACTTAATAGTTTTCTGGAACGTTCTGGATTCAAACGGTTCTGGAGAGAATTGTGAATGTATGACCAATTTGAAAACACTCTAACTGGACAGTTGACGCTGGTAAATTTAATAATTTATTTGCCAATCCTGTTAATTCTGGATGCTTATTTTTAGTTATTTTTGTTTATTAGTGATTTTATTTTTATACTGTATACAACGCATATAATTATGAGTTTTATACTATACGATTTATACGTTTTATACGTGTTTTATACTATACGATTTATACGTTTTATACGTGTTTTATACTATAACGTATTATACGTTTCAACCCTGGTATAAATGTTCATCAAAATTACGAAAAACGTACGGTTCTTTTTTAATCATATTAATTTTAATTACACATTTTAACTATGGAGAATTATGGTCGCTACCCAGACGATACGTAGTCAACATTTTCAGGTCTCCAAAGCACTCAAAATATTAATTAAATATCTAAATAAATAAAAGATAAATAAACAGTGGATAACTAAAGTGTTCATCTAAGATAGATAAATAAGTAAAGTTTATATTTTTTATAAGATAAAGTAATATATGATTAAATGTTTATCTAGATAAATCTCAACACTGATCATTGAAACTTACATACAAAATTCCTAGTTCCGCTTCTGTATAACACTTGCCTATATTAAATTGTTTTAATATACATACGAGTAGTTATTGTGTTCTTCGTTCATATTAGTAAATTATAATATTAAAGATATTTTTATTAGCCTAATATCAAACAATTTTTTCTTATTTTTCTTGTTCTTGTTTATGATTGTGTAGTACCGCTATGAATAAAACATTTTTAATTTATAACGTATTAATTTCTATATTTCATAATTTATTAAAAATCATGTGCATTAGTAAATATTTCATAGTTAAATTGTTCAAAATAATACTTTTGTAATTATTCTTGAGATTTCCTAGATGAAAATTTATGTATTTTTCAACAATAATATATTATAATTTAAATAATTTATATTTTTATATATTTATATATTTAATTTATAATTCCTCGACGAGGAAATATATTCCCACATAATAATCAAATTCATATTTAAGTAGTTATTTACGTAATATATTTTTTCATAAGTACCTAGTACAAAGTACTTAGTCTTAATTAAGTTTTAGTTATCGAGAACATTCTGATATTTTGGTTGTATGTTGATTTTGTTTTTTTTTTTTTTTATATTATAAGTATATTGCAACATTAAATAATTTTAGTCTCATTATATTTATAATTCCCAGTTAAAATGTAAAACTTGATATTTCTATGCTAATTTTTAGAAATAAAAACTAATTCATTTTTCCTTAATAGCTCACACGTATTACTTCTGTAGTTTGGAATTATAGAATATCTTACTATAGCAATTTTTATCGCTATTTTTGAAACTGTTATTTGATGACGTTTCTTTTAAAGTTGCACTACAGACATTTATGTCAAAATTATCATTAACTTAATATATTCATGTATATTTTTTTACGTAAATTAAAATGTTTAAGTTTTTTGCATGAATATTTTTTTTTTTTTTTTTTTAATTGGAACAATTTGACATTGAATTCGGTTTTAATTATTAAATAATAGAACACTAATTAGCTCCAAGGTATTCGAAAGGTCTATTGTTGTTTTTTGATTTTTTAAGATTTTTTTCAATATATTTTCGATTATAGTTTCAAAAACTCGATATTTAAATGTGTAAGTTATACTAAAATATAAATACAAAATAAATATCACATTGATTATTTACGTTAACGCGGTAAAGAATAAGTAACTCAAAATATTATATAGTTAATACATTATATGAGTTACCGAAAATGAATTTCTAATATAATTAATAGCTAAGCGTTACATCGAGTATGGTTATGTATAAAAATGTTGACTGATTGTGACAAGATTCAGCAGATGCTATATTTAGAAAGTATATAATATATGTACACTACTCCTTACACCTATTGTTTAATAGCATTATATTACTTTTTCATAATGTAATTATCTGCGTCCCACTCTAAATTATTTTTATATATTTTAGTATCAATTTAGTTTCAATTAAAATGTTTGAGTTTACTCTCTAAGTATAATGTAATTAAGCGATTAGTTGTAGATGTAATTCTGTTTATATTGCAGTGTAAAGATTACTGTGGATACATTCTACCTAATATAAAACATAAATAGGGTAATATCGTAATTGGATTTTTATATTTTATTTGTGGTACACAATAAATATTACAGTATTATTGCTATTTATGTAGGTTAAATTATTAATTTGTTTTATTTGTTGTATTATTATGTCGTTTAATAGCAGTTTTAGGCATACAAATGTAATAAACAACTGGAATTTGTGAATGAATTATCAACTACAATATTTCAATATTTCATTTTTATTTTATGAAATTAATATTTCAACAGACAAAATTGGCAGTGTTATACAACTTCATGCACACTAAATAATAATTTTATAATTATTTCATAACCATGATTTCATTGGATTTGAATTATTCAGTTTCGACTTACATGTAACATTTCAATATACTCGTATGTATATTAATATTTATAAATGAATAAATGTTTAGCCTGGAGTAGTATTATATTTTTCATGTACGATCGGTTTCAAATTAAAAATTCAACATTAGTTAATACTTTGAATATATCTGATTATTACATACTTTATTACTTTATTTTTCTTAAATCAATACACATTTTATGACTAGCCTTGAGAAAAATAAAATCCGTTAAATTATTTAAATGAGACGGTAAAAAATCGTAATTTTAAAATACAATTTTCTTCTGTCTTAGCTTTTTGACAAAAAATTAAATTCCATATTGCATACGAGTCTGCAATGAAGTACCACATTTTATGTCTTTGCCGTCCTTGTCAAATATGTCATCATATGTAGCACATAACTATATATAGATTATATTTATAGGGTAATTGATAAAAATAAAGACACGATTGCTATTAGTAATATTAGTATACAATTTTTTTTATTTTATAACTATATATATATATTATATTATAAATATTAGAATGTTGCTAGGAGACGGTTGCTAAGGGGTGTAGCTAAGGAATGATATGTAACGCTTTTTCGGTAACGCTTTTCGATTCTATATGCCAAAGAAAAGACATAAAATGTCAAAAATAAAAATTGGGTGATGTATTGACATTCAGGAGAGTATTTGGAACAAATTTTTAAAAAAAAAAATATTGAAAAAATTTAAAATAGTGTCGTCTCAAAATTAGAGCTTAAAAAAATAAGTTCTTTTATGAGTGTAATTCACTATGAATGTCGAAAAAAAGAACTTAGAATGCAAATTTCTATTTAATTAATTATTATATACGAAATTACGGGTGTATAATTGATTCGACTAAATATTAAAATATGTTATCAACAGTGATTAGGTGTGTAGTAAAAAAAATAAGAAAAATTCGTAATATTTTTTTTTATAGAATTTAAAACATGCGTATCTTCGGCTAATTCCATTGAAGTATTATAATTTTTTTTTTTATTTTAATATTTAGCATGTAAATAAAATGAATTCATTTGACACATTTTGAAATTTATACGGATTTTTTTTTTTGGCCTAAAATTAAATGTAATATAGACGAGATCAGAGTCGCATTTGGTATTAATTAGTATTTCACGAAATTTGAAGAATTTATTATAAAAGACTATATTAAATTAAAATTATTTAAGTAATAATTTATGTAAATACCTATTAAGAATTAATTTTGTGTTTTAATTACATCGTTTTTATTTAAATATTATTATTTTCATTATTTTTAATATTACTTGGTAATAACCAGAATAAAAAATATAGAAAATTAAGTTTATAAAATCGAATAACTGAATTATAAAAATGAATATTTTAGGTTACCTACAGAGTTTTCCCAACGTTTTCTCTAATAGTTTTAAAACGAGAAATTTATTTAAAAATTATTGTTATAGATATATGTAAATAAATAATGAAACTTATACATTTTCAAAGTTTTATTTTATTTTTAGTACTGCATTAAATTTCCGTATGCGGTTTGGTGTATACATACCAGATAATTTGGAAGGACCTGCTCCAGTTTTATACCATTTGAGTGGTATGTCCTGTACCGAACAAACTTTTATACAAAGATCAGGGTTTCAACGTTGGGCAGCACATTACGGAATAATCGTTGTATCACCAGATGTCTGCCCTAGTAATAATTTGATGAATATTATAACTAAAGTGTTGTATTCAAAATATAATTGGGTTTTTAGGAGTTATTTTTGGTGCTGAAAAAAATGAAATCGAAGCTAAAGGTCTGTCATTCTACATCAATGCAGTGAAAAAACCATGGAACAGGAATTACCAAATGTATTCATATATAAATGAAGAGTTACCCAATATTATTCAAGACAATTTTAATATTAACAAAGAACGACAGTCCATTATGGGTCATAGGTAATTAAGCAATTTTTTATAAACCACTTCAAGAAAAAAACAAACTTATTCTAGTAATTCTATATATATATAAATATATATATTGTAATTATTACAATTATAAATCGATAGCCTAATATTAAATTTCTTCTTAATATTTTAGAATTAATATTAAATTAAAATATTTGACCAATTATTTATCCATCTATTATAAATATTTACATACTATGTAATTTTTTGATATTGCAAAATATAATTTAAATACCTGTAATTATAACATAATATAATTTTTAGTATGGGAGGTCATGGTGCATTACTAAGTGCACTAAAGAATCCAGGCAAGTACCGTTCAGTGTCACTTTTTGCTCCTGTCTGTAATCCTTCTCAAACACCTAAAATACTAGAAATATTTAAGCTTTATTTTGGAGATGATATGGAAACAATCAAAGAATGGGATGCTACATGCTTAGTAGCCAAATATAAAGGACCCGAGTTAAATATCCTTATACACCAGGTAATATAAATTTATAAAAATATTGTCATAATTAGTTTTCGATGTTTAACTTGGGTTTTAGAATAATTAATATACTTGTAATGCACATTTTTATGTTTTTTTAGGGAACCAATGATCAATACAAAAGTGACTTAAAATTGGAGAACTTGATGAGCGCTTTTGAAAAAGCAGGGATTTCAGTTTCATTAAATACCCCAGAAGGATATGACCATGGACATTACTTCATTTCAAGTTTTGTAGAACAACATTTTCATCACCATTCTCAATTTTTATGTGATACTTGATTAATTATTAAATCTGTTATATATTTAATTAGTATTATGTAAAACCTGGTGTGTTAAAGATTTATATGTTACCTAAATAAACTTATTTTGAGGTTTTACTGTAAATTGTATCAAATTTAATTTATATTTAGAATATATACTAATAGGTTTATAGACTATCTACACTAATGTATAAAATAAATTGCTTTCTTGCAATTTCAAAAAAATCTGTACAATTTTTTAAGTTCTTTGAAATGTATTTAAGTTTTTTTTATTTTGATGAAGGGATGTTTGAAATAAAATAGTTAACAAATATTATTTACTATTTATTGATAAAATACTGCTTTATATTTAATTTATGACTTTTAAATTGTTTTCTTGAGATCAATTTAAAGACCTAGAGCTAACTTTTTCCATGACATAAAAGATAAGATGGGCTGCGCATCCTACCAACAACTAAAGGAAGCAGTTAAGGACAGACACGCATGGCTATTACTACAAGGCATTACTTTAAAATATGATGATGATGAAGTTGTTTTCTAAAAATATTAATGCTATTCGCTTTTTGATATGTTAAAAATATTATGCAAAATAGACTATATCAAGTAAGGAAATGAAAGACTTTATCTGAAACCTTTGGAGGTTTTACAAGATTGCAGGAATGGAATGCGATATCACCTTTTTTTTTTTCAATATTGTACCACAAAAAATAATTAAGAAAATTCGAGAATTGTCAAATGAAAGAATTTATGTTGATTTGGTATGTATTAAAGTATTAGGCTTTGCAGATGACCTAAATATTATAGAATTATAGGAAAATACATAGAGAGCTTATTAAGAATCACTGAAAGTCTAATTAGTATTGCTTTGACATTGGACCTGAAAGTGAATGAGAAAAAAAAATCAAAGTCAAGAAAACTTTGGGTAGTGATACAAGGCTCTTAAAATCAGTAATAATACCTACCTTCGAAAAACATAAACGTATAAATATCTAGAAATAAATTTAAACAAAAAAGGAAATTTAAATTTATAAATTAATAGCAGATTACAGGAAATGGAAACAAACTACTATGCCTTATTCATGTTTTTTAAATCAATACTATTCTTGAAATGAATAAAAATCAAACTATACACAGTAGTTGTATGACTAACTTTGACTTATCGATTGCTTACATAACCATATCAATGAAAAAAAATGGAACAAAATTAATAATGTTTAAGAACAAGATTTTGAATAAAATATGTGGACCCATTTTTGACAGAAAAAGGTCAATGAAGAATAAGATATATGAGACAGCTGAGAGAGGAGACTGGGGTTCCATGGATAGCAAACTATATAAAAGGCCAAAGAATTAAACTGTATGGTCATGCAATATATAGAAAGAATAAAGGTAACGATAAATTGGATCCCAGATTATAAGAAACAAAGAGGCTGATCTAAGAAGCATTGGATGAACAAAATAAAATAAGACATGGAAAAACTAGGTGTATTGAGAAAAATACACTTAAGACAGAGTCCATGAAGAATATTGTAACAACTGCAAAGGCTTTTAAAGAGCTGTAAAGCGAAATAAGAAGAAGAAATATGTCAAAAATATGTACTTCATTAATTATATACCGTAATAAAACACTATCAAGTTAAATGTAAGTTAAGAAAAGTATAAGTAAATATTTTATACTGAAATAACTCAAAATCAATGTATTAGTTGAAGTTTATATTTCATATTTAGAAATTAAAAAAAAAAGTAAATGCGTTTAATTTAAGTATATTATAAATCTCCAACTAACATCATAAAATTGAATAGGATTTATATTATTAAATATTATCCTATTATTTAGATGAATATTATAAATAATTATATGTTTGGATATGTAAATGTGTGCATAGGTTCTTTAATTATTTTATTATCTAAGTTTAACAATATATTAAAAAGAAAAAAAAATTTTATATGTTTATGTTTAGCAGAATCAATGTATTTGAATACATAAAACATCTAATTACAAAATCTAAACAATAGTAATTCTAATTTTCTAAAATACATTTTAGATTTAGTAACAAAGCCAATTTATTATTTGATTGGCAACTAAAACGCAGAATGTTTTGTTAGAATTTTAAAACGTGTTTAATATTCTTGAGTTACAATATTTGAGGAAGTGTTAACACATGGATTTGTTCAAAAGTATTATTAAGGTAATACCTATTCATAGATAATATCGATGAGCTTTCAAGACGTAACGAAACATGTTAAAAATTTTTATTGTTTTGACATAAATTTCTCCAGAAACAATTGCCAAGTGTGTTACCCTACGGCCAACGTGTTCAAGTTAGAAACGGGCACCGCATACTTATACATAATGCTTCAATAGCAAAGTATACTCAAGTACGTAACCTGCTATTTAATCAGATATTTCACATGTTAATAATACATTTTCTAAATGTTTGTACTCTGTACTGTTTTGTAAGCAGATGATATATCATGAACACGTCAACACGGTGAATGTGGCGAAATGGATGAGCAATCTGGGAACATTAAATCATTTGATCGAATTTGATCGTTGGACGACGCCGACACGGTGTCAGTATTGGTAATTCGAGTGAATATCATAAACAATACGTTTAAAATGTTTTACGAATGCATTTCGAGTAATAAACAGTCGAGACAAGTGGAGGCTTAGGACAAGGGTGGCTGACCCAAAATAGATAGGAGGAACGCAAAGAAGAAGAAGAAACAAGAAAATTAATTATTCATTGAGTGGTGATAAAAAAAAAAAAATGTTCATCACCTTATGAAATTTTATTGCATAAACTCAACATTTTTTTTTCTCGTCGAAAACGTCCGCATTGAATGATTTTTAATTTTATTTCATTTTATATTAACGTCGTACATCCGGTGTTAGTGACTTACAGAGCGTTTGTAGTATGTCGTATATTCATTGCATCAGTTGGCTGTAATATTCTATCCGATTAGTAAAGTGTGTTGTAAACTATCCATTTTCTCCATTTTACCACCCATTTTTATTTACCATGCAGCCGAATGGGAATCACCTAACAATAACGATAAAAGCAAAATACGCTAACGCTCGCTTATTTTATTTCAAATAAAACCAATCAATCAAATTACAATTGATTTCAAGAGCATTTGTTTTCACGTGCACACTGCCTGTATACACGGTATACACTTATGATTGATTGTACAATATTCCATGATTAAAAAATAAAACAGTGAAACACATATTACTTTCGACGCATAATGCGACTCCAAAGAAAAACTTAAAATAATTGTACAATATTGTTTATGCTGTTGTTAACATTTGGTTTTAATCTACTTATTTTGTAATGTATAACAGTAGTATATTATATTTTTAATAAGAGCAACACAGTTTGATCAGGTAACCTATAAGTTTGTTTTTACATGATACAGGCCATATATATATATATATATATATATATATATACAGGGCTAAATTTAGAATTTAGGCGCCTCGGATTACTTATAAAATTCCGCCCCCCATTTTGGCGCAGGAAGGGTGTTGGAGAAGGACGGATGAAAATAAACATATTAATCATATTATTGTTTTATCGTTTTTTATTGTACAAAATACAACTGTAGTGGTTAACCCGTCATTGGTATCGTGGTGAGCGCGTCGCTCACCTCGTTAGTATTTTGAGAACCACTTGTTTATTCATGACTTGATTCATTTAATACTATTTATACCTTAAATTAACGCATGTCTAAATATACTTTTGTAAATATAATAATTTTATAAATATTTCTTGATTAGATATCAACTTGCAATGTCATTAGTATCCATAAATTGAGCGTTGCGCTCATTCAATAGTATCGAAAGAGAATATAACTAAATGGTTTTTTGACCCACCGTCTAATAAAATACGCACTCGTCAACGTTATATAATATTACATTTACCAGGTGTAAAAAGAGTTACTCGCGATGCTGTATCAATTATAGATTATTGGAAATTATATTATAAAATTATAAATTAATTAATTAATTGTTCAAAATATTTATAATTAAGGAAAATTGTAAGAACATTTTTAGTAGAAGATTAAAATACAAACAATTTGGTGTTGGTTTCAATATTCTATGTTTATTATATAATGAGTTATGTTGAAAAAACAACGAGGTGAGCGCGGCGCTCACTCAATACCAATGGTGGGACGCTGCATAGCGATACCAACAACGGGTTAACAACAAATGCGGGCTGCATTCAGGTTTCTGCGTATTGTGCAATATTATCTGTTAAACCAAGGAATCCTTTACCGTTCGTCTAATAGATATATTGTAATATAATAGATTTTAGTGAATATCCTATAATAAACTTCAACTAAATTTCTACCAATAAATTGACAATACACAATACAATATATAGAAGAAAAAAAACATTTAATGCAATAATTTAGTCAATTTTGAGTTATTATAATTTTTATAATTATTCAAAATTGACTAAATACCAAAAAGAAACAAATAACAATTTACCGCCCCCAAAATTCCACAATGGAGAGGACAATTGCCCCTAAATATAACTCTGTATATATATGTATGTATGTATGTATATATATATATATTCCCGATGGATTAGCAATTCTCAAAGTGGGTTCCGTGGGACAATCTCAAAGGTTCCGTAAGATGTATGTAAACGTTGAGATAAGTAATTGCAATAAACAATAATCATTAAGAAATATTTTTTTTTATTTTTTTTTGAGTATTGGTTTTTCAATAAATAGTTGAAAAATCGGGGTTAAGTCGGAGTCGCAAACATCGTTATGTTCCACGAAACACTAACTACATATTTCCTAAGGGTTCTGTGGTCGTAAAAGTTTGGGAACCGTTGCCGTCGATATCGTACGCGTGCTCACGTCGCGAAGGCTACGGGTGATAGTTATGAGCCAAGGTTTTTATGTTACCGGTATCATTTAATTTTATAATTTAAATGATACTTAAAATCTAAAAACCTAGGTTACGAGACATCGCCGTGGGGAATACGACGTGCACCTCTCACCTCTCGACCGTTGTACAAGTTATGCTCTCCTGTTGACATCGTCTCAAGTGAATTACACACTATAATACATAATTTATATCGTATGTGTAACATTTATTTTTTTTTTTTTCGATAGTTTTAAAATTATTGTTGACATATAACACATTTTTATAACAGTGTTTGTGTTGAAAACATTTTTAGACCGTTGATATTTTTTGAACTTTTTGCGATCACGATTCGTATAACAATGGTCTAATATGTGTTATGTGAATAGATTGATGAAAAAAAAACGTGGAAATTCGTTTTAGGTGTATGTTAACCACTTATTAGAAAAGACCGCTAGAGTCACGTCGGTCGACGGCTAGTTTTCGTGTCACGGACTACGATCGATTAGAAAGCGCGCGTCCGCGTTTTGAAAACGTCTCGATTTTAAAACTAGAACGTGCGCTCCTAGTACACATTGTACGTTAGACGGTATAATTTATTTTTTTTAAATTGAATATGCGACATTACGATATGTATGACATGAACGTATTACGGTATCTAACCAAGGTAGTTAGATACTAAATGCAAATAAATGTTTATGTTAATAATAACTTATAAAGTTATTTGCATTGTTAATAATATTGTTAGGTATGTTAATAATAACTTACCTATATTCCATATAGATCCTTCTTTTGACACCTCATTGATGAATGATTCTACGTCAAACATTTTATTTTTCCTATGTCGAAAACGTTAACTTAGTAAGTATATAGACATTTAAATATGTATAGTAGGGGTAGCCAAACTTTTTTAAAAGTGAGCTAACATTCGACATTTTTAGTCTCTGGTGATCGACGTCCAAAAGATTTTAGAAAAATAAAAAAGTTTAATAATTATTTATTGTTTATCTAATATTATAATGGGGACACAAGATAGGTAAAAAAAAAAATGTTATTAATTTCATATTTAATTGCATTCATTAACATGATACTGCATTGGTTTTCTAACGTTTTATTGCGATCGACCTATATTTCCAGAAAGATCGATCACTATATTATGATGTTACGAATTTAGAATTAACTACTACTTTCAGTTCTTTAAAAGAAAATCGCGTCTTGTCTATGGCCATAGACAAATCATGATAAATGGAAATAAACGTGAGGAGATCGCTGCGTATAAATCGTCCATGTGTATCGCAATAACGGAAATATATTGGAATTTCATAGGAAAAGTAAGACATTGACAAAATAAGATAATACGAGTATGTTGTAAGTGGATGTTTAATTTCCAAATGTTAGATAATATAATTTCTAATAATTTTGAACTCACGTTTGATGTCAGTATTCATATTATCGTACGTCAGTGTCAACAGTGTTGGGAATAGATAACTAATAATTTATCTAGATAAAGATAAAGATGACTATACTAATTCTTATCTAGATACAGATAAAGAAAGTTATTCTACATTTCATCTAGATAAAGATAAAAATAAGTACATTTTTATCTAGATAAATATGAGATAATTTCATGTTTGATTTTGAAAATATTCAGGATACTACAGCCTACAGATATTAGGTAAAAAATTCATAATTAAAAACATTTTAAAATAAATATCATTTTTTAAACTCATTTCAAACATTAATAAACATAAAATATAAAATATTTTTTTTTTAAATAAACTTCATAAGAAGATGACAAATCATTCTCTAACTTAATAATAAAAAAATCTTAGATTTGAAAAATAAAATAACAATACATTTCTGTCTTTTTTTTTTAACAAATTTCAAACATTTTGAAAATAAACATATAATATAAAGAGTTTTTTTTTTTAAAATAAACTTCATAAGAAGATTGTCATCTTGTCAGTTATTATATGTGTAATAGGAATAATATATCTATTATATTATGATGTACAGAAAAATGTAAAAATGAAAATATAAAAACATTTTAAATTTTCAAATTTTATTTTTATTCTATTTAAATAAATTATCTAGATTGGTACTCATAGATAACAAGATTTTTATCTAGATGAAGATAAAGATAACTGAGTATAAATTTATCTAGATAACTTATCTAGATACATTTATCTAGATATTTCCCAACACTGAGTGTCAAGTACATTTCATCATGAACTGTGAACAATTAATTGAACGTATAAAAAGTTATACTGAATCTATATGACTTAAGTAATTCAAAATATTGTAGAAATAGGAATTTCAACTCATTTGGTGAATCTGATCTTTTAACTCAGCTCAGTTTAATGAACGTTTCGTACGCCACCGTATGAACTGTTTGAAAATAAGTAAGACAATGGGCTCGGCTCGAAACGCTAAAAATTGAAATGGACTAGAATCGGATATAGGTATGTGAAATTTCCTTTACTGTTCATTTATTTATCAAACTTGTTATAGTTATCTTTATAGGTACTATAACTACTATGTACGTTGAATAAAATAATTAAATGAACAATTATACTTTTTGTTTTAAAAATAAATGAGTGGAAAATAAAACAGTTCATTATTTAGTAATTTAAGTTTATAAATATTATTGATAAAATTCATTTAATTTGGTACAGGTATCATATATTTTCAATATTACTACTTATTAATTAGTACTAAACAAGATTGATAGTAACTTAAGTTGATAATTGATAAAAAAATATATCATATATTTTTTTATTTCTGAAGAATCAATAATAGATGGTAATCCAGACATATAAAGATATTTAATTTCAGAAATTTAATTCCGAAGAAATTTTCTAGAGGAAATTTCCAGAAATATCTAAAATATATGTTTTTTAAAAATTTAATTTTAATTTAACTTATTAAGCTAACATTTTTTGTTAATTAGCATTAAAAATTTTTAAATTATCCTTTAAATTTAAACAAATATTTTATTCCCTGATTTGATCTAATTTTTAAATGGTATCAGAAAATGTAATTTAATATCTTTAAATATATACTTTTTTAAATAGACATATAGACTCAATTCTTTATTATTAGTCTTATTTAGTCAAAACAATTTATTTTATTTTATACTTAAATAATAAATATTATTCAAAAGTTCAAAACAATAAAACTAATTTTTAGGAAATTAACAAAATTTTTTTTTTTAACAAAACGAAATTTAAAAAAACTTAACAATTCTTATATAACTAGAGGTCGGATAATATTCTCTTAAAATCCTTAAAATATGATGTTTTTAATTAATTTTATATTTAGGCAATATATTCTTTTAATATTCTTTTAAAATACCAATTATATGATGTTTTATGTCCTTAAATATGCAAAATATTCTATTAATATAAAAAAAAATCAGTTTAAATTTATTTTTTATTAGTTTGGTTTTAAATACCAAATTAATTAATAAATCGCACTCGGATATCAACACGAGACGAGACAGACAACTAGTAGATGAGGAATAGTCGTGACAGCTAACGAAATAACTATCGCAATCGATAAGGAATACCTGGAGATTAATTTTTATTAAAATTCAGAAACCCAGAAATAAATCATTTAGTGAGCATTGTATTTATCAAAGTGCTGATATACGTGAAATATGTTCATTATATGCCGATATAACAAAAATATTCTCAAATATTCTCTAACCCCTAAAATATGCTTTTTTATGCAAAATAAATATTTTCTTGTGAATTCTGTGATTCGTGAACCGTAAAGATTTCTCACTCCCATTTAATTGCATAGACTAGAAACAAATATGTAAAATCATGGAAATCCGATCTCTACTTATAACTGAAATTTGAACGCTAAAAAAAGTCAAAAATCAGAATCTGATTTAAGACTTTTAGAGTAAAATTTACTAAAATTGTCATATATTACGAAGTGTTAAATGTCAATATTCATTGTGACACACATTTAACATTTTCCCGCTAATATACGATTAGGAGTCCGTGATAAGAGATATCACAATAACAATGTAGCTAATTTATAAAAACAAAATAGTTGTACGTAAAAAATAAATATATTAATTTATTCTGTTAAGAAATTTCTTCTTCACATCACTACAGATATGTCACCTTATCTAAAGGTATTAAATCAGTACTGATAAAAGGAATGTTAAAGTTGAATTTGTTTCTAATATCCACAACCATTGATTTCAAGTAGGTTTAATAAAAAATAAAATTAGGTCAATAAATACAATTCAGGTATTTACACGTGGACTATTTAAATTCACTTCAATAAAAATACACTTAAGCTAATTAAGTATTTAGATATTTTTTTAGGTGTTCAACTAAAAATTAAATCATGATTTTGACAAACATTGTGTGGGTAAAATACAACGTCCCAATAGCGCAGATATCACCGGTTGGCCTGTATCCTTTCCTAATTTCTTCGAAAGCCAATCTAAAGAAACTCTGTAAAGACAAATATTTGTTTTTAATTAGGACAAGTAATATATCTATGATTAAGATTAAGATTTTTTTTTCGTTTTTTTGATTAAAATACACATAATTAATACATTTTGTTGGTAATTTATTAATTTAAAAGTATTTAAAAATTATATGTAAAATCAGTGCTGGTCAGTTCGGGAGCCTTGGGATTTGAAAGTCCCCAAATATTCAGAAATTACATTTCATTTACAAAATATTAAAACTTCATATTTTTCTTTCCTTTTCTTAAAAATATATTTATATATCGTATACCAAATATTAAAATTATATTTTTATGGAAAGAATGCAATTTTATCAATTAAAAGATTATAATTCGTTTTCATATGACATGGGTGGATAGAGTTTTAATAAATCGTGATAAATTTAGAATGTAAAAATATGGACGATGGTCTACAAGCCAGAATAAAAGAAAAATGTAAATTTGCTGTTTTTGTTCTATGCGTATATCATTCGGTGAATTTGGTTGGAATTCGTGCAACAGAATGTGTTATGGAAGCAGTAAGTTATTTTAAATTCGTACAAAAACTGTATAATTTATGTATTTAATGGCTCCTGAAATATATTAGGCTCTAGGGACTGACATACTCCAAAAACGGCTCTGTGTATAATGCTATTGATATATACAAATAGTATTAGTATTCGAACAACGAACAACACATAAGTGCGCGAATTTCTTATATTTCACTATTATCCTTATTGATTAGATTAGGTAAATACTTTCGAATTCATAATAGTTTGTCAGTGTAAATATAGCATTATATAAATAGAAAATTTTCTTATATATATGTTTGTGTGTGAGTATATGTAAATATATATTTATAATTAGTGAACTTTTAGTGAAAAATTTCTTGTAAAATAAGCCACGGAGAGCTTTGTCAGTTGTTCCTAACACAACTGCAATATTACAAATATTTTCAATTCGTACTATTATTATTATAGTTTTTATTTAAACTACGATAAAAATGATTTATGTTTATGTTCACAAATCTAAAGTATAATATAAATTTTTCAGTATTATCATTGATTTTATAATAGTAATAGTATATTATAAAATCAATGGTATTATAAAAAAAAAAAAAAAACGATCATAAATATTTCCCCATATCTCTTCCCCTTTAGAGAAATTATAACGTACATGTATAAAAAAAAAAAAATACATATGTGAAACTTCCGATTCTCAAAACGTGATAGTTCAAATAATATTTTTTTACACGACATCATATTTCTTGATGGCGGCAGTCTTTCAACTTGTATGTTAAACATATAAGGTATATGTTTTCTATAATAATTGCATACTATTCGACTTACTTCCAAACTGGCAATAATTTCGAGCTGAAGTTTGTACCATTTTTCACCAGCCGTTTGGATCTCTGACACGAATGTTTGACTTCTTCGCAGTTTACCTTGGTTCCATCCACATTCGCCATCATATTGTCTATCATCGACACTGCAGTCCATGACAATTCGTTAATCTCCCGAACTCTGGGATCGACTTGTCTTTTAGTTCTCGACACGGAGGCTCCGAATAATGGCGAAGAGTTCATTACCAATGTTGCTGATGGTTGTACCTTAAATGATCAGTGGAAAATAGTCTATGTAAAATCTTGATCTATATTTATATTGTATTAATTTTTATTACATGAAAATGTGTATTTTATTATAAAAATGAGATGGTTTTGACAATTTTTTGACTAGTTTCGATAAAAGTTAAATCTATAGAAACGTTGGTACACGTGGGATGCTATACATGATAATGATTATTTCAATACTTGTAATAGGAAGGGAGAGAAGGCGCCAATTGTAAATGGACGTTTCGCATTTTTGATAGTACTGCTGAATATTTTCACCATTTGTTTATTTATTTTTTTCACAAACTTGTATTCTATGTTCTTCCTGAGATTTTCTATTTTTATTCGATGGTAAAAATCATTTGCGAACGTGTACCTGAATTTTTCGAAATACTTAGATCTATAATGGGTATCTTACCCACTTACCGACATTGCGTCCATAACCAAGTTCATGATAAATGTACCAAATCCTAAGAATGCAATGACAGTCAAGGTTAGGTCATATAAATCCATTGTAGAAAGTCCTGGTCTTATTGTTTCTGTGTTTGAATTATTCATTTCATCGTCCGGTTGATTCAACTGTTCAATATGTTGTGAACCTAAGTGTATATAATACGATGTTGTACAATACAGTAGTTTAAATTTGTATTTAATTTACAGAGAAATAAAATATACATTAAAAATGAATAATAAGATACACTAGAAATAATAGAATATCAGGTTATTTTTATGGATATGTAATTTTTTTTTAATTTTAAAGTCACTTGGGAATATGGTGAAATCACTTATTTTTATATAACTGTTGGGTGAAATTGATGGTATTTACCTGAATTTGATGTTGGCGGAACCAAACCAGGATTTGGATTTAATGGTAGTATATTATAATGATGACCATAAGCGGGTTGTGAGGGTAATCGTCCATATAACGAAGGAGGTGGTTCATTCGATGAAGGAGTAGGTTTATATGATGGAGCAGGTGATTCATATGATAACGGCGGTGGTCCATATGATGGAATTTGTTTATATACTGAAGGAGGTGCTCCATATGATGACGGTGGTGGTCCATATGATGATGGAGGTAGTCCGAACAATGAATGAATTGGTTTGTATGATGGAGGAGGTGCTCCATATGATGACTGTGGTGATCCATTTGATGATGGTGGAGGTCGATATGATGATTGTGGAGGACCGTATGATGCAGGTGGTGTTAGATATGATGATGGAAATGAAGATGCGTCATACATCGATGAAGGAGGTTTGTATGATGAATGTTGTTGTGGAGATTGCGTGGAACTAATGTCAGGAGAGCCATAGTATGTTGGTAGATCCGGTGGATTTTTGTATTCATTTGAATTTTCAATGTCGTATTGCGTCGACTGATTTTGTTCAAAATCTACACTGTTAGGTTCACTGGGACTTGAAAACGAGTCTATCAATCAAAGGAGATTGGATTAATTTACTGTTACGTAATTAAATAAGGCAACCTACGTTTATCGTGAGTTAGGTGTGTGGGGTTTTATTTTCACTGAATTCTTTAAAATAAAGCATGTAAAATATTTAATGGTGTTGATTAAAAATATCGGTAATTTTTTAAAATTGTTTTTTTATTTATTAAAGTCTTAATGAAGAGTCAAAGTCTCTTCCAGGCAACCCTGCTCAGCGTCTAAACCGAAATCGGTCCAGAAACCTTCTCAAGAATTAAAGTCAAATTTAAGACTCCTAGCTTACTGTGAGCCTCCCTTTTTACCGCTCCATCACTGTCATTCCTCCCTAAAATTTACTCATTGTACATATAGTATAAATTGTAAATATTCAATAAACACTATTTTTTTAAAAAAAATAAAAATAAAAAGTCTTAATGATACAGGTCATTAGACCGTACAAAAGGTGTACTTTGAGATGCGTCTATTCTATTGTTCTATGATACTAGTAAAGATTATTGTTTCTGTACAGTTTGTCTTGTATTTTAACACTTGGGTTTTTTCACGATTTTATAATAAACAGATAATTCCATTTCTTGTTTAAACAATAGTACAGTAGAAACTCGATTAACCGTCACTGGATTTACCTAAGTTTATGTTATCCGTCATCGGTCACCGTCAAAAAAAAAGTTAATGATGCGATCGCGATAAAATCGTCGCGGTACTTAACGCGATGATTATCATGCGTATAAAATAAATAATGTATTCAGTGACTATAACACTTTAAATTACGGAGTTCCGCAAGGAACCGTGCTGGGACCTCTACTTTTCATTGTTTATATTAATGATCTTCTAGATTTAAATTGTGATGGCTTGATTACGTGTTTTGCTGATGATACCACTGTACTAATCAATGATAAAAATAAAGACTCACTAGTTTCTAAAGCGACACAAACTATGTCTGATGTTAATAAATGGTTTAGTTCAAATTCTCTTGAAATAAACTATGAAAAAACTTGTTATATTTCTTTCACGATATCAAAAAAAAGCTCTCAAATTATCGACAATATAAAAATACATCATTTAAATTGCTTTAAAGTGAAATCTTCAAATCTTAATAACTTAAGTTGTAATTGTACTCAAATTAAATCGGTTGAATCAATTAAATACCTTGGTGTAACTTTTGATAAGTACTTAAAATGGGATACTCATATTGGTATTACTGTAAAAAAAGTTAGAAGCCTCTTCTATAAATTCAAGTCTCTAAAGAATATCCTATTGCCAATTACCATGCGAATGGTTTTTTGTGCACTTGCTCAATCTATTTTTAGTTATGGGATTTCAGCTTGGGGAGGAGCTTATATTACACATCTAAAAAACCTTACATCGACGATAAATTCACTACTTAGAATTGCCTTCAAACTACCATATCGTACAAATACTGACATTGTATATAAAACTTTTAACTTATTCAAACTTAAACAACTGTATATTAAAGAAGTTTTATGTAATTTGTACTCCTATAATCATAAAGAGTTTAATTTTAAGCACAACTATGATACTCGCCAAATTGTAAACAATACCTTTCAAATGTTCAAATGTAATAGTGATTTTGGTAAAAGAAATCCATATTATATCAGTTTATATTTTTGTAATTATCTTTGTATTAATATTAACAGTTTTGATAATTTTACCTCATATAAAAAATATGTTATTTATAAAATAACAATATCACAAATTGAATAGAAACTAATAAAATTAGTTTTATTTACTTTTTCTATATAAACTTTTTAATAATTTGTCTTTAATATACAATTATATATCACTATGTTATTTATCTTTATTTTTATTTTGTTTTTTTTTTCGTATGTTTTATTGTATTTAAATTTGTAAATAGTGTGGATAAGGAAAATTAATAATATTAAGATGCATTTGAACTCTTGTCTCCCCACAAGCTACGGCTTCTGGAGACAAATTTTTTCGCATTCTATTATATAATTCTATTGTATAATTTGTATAATTTTTAAGCTGTTATTTTTGAAAAAAACAATAAACTAAACTTATTAAAAAAAAAAAAAAAAAGCAGTTTATAATATCAATGCAATAACCGGGATAAATGCGGCGATAACGAACAAATTTAATAGTTATAAATTTAATTTAACCAGTGACTGACGAGTAGCCTGTGTGTACGAATCAGTGTTTTTGCAGTTTATATGTATCGAAGATGACAGAAAAGTGCAAACGTGTTGTATTAGAATTTAATCAAAAACTTGAAATTATCAAACATCTGAAGAAAGGTGAAACCGCTACCAATATTGCTTAGATTTATGGTGTTGGGAGAACAACAGTGAATGATATAAAATGTGATGCTGAAAAAATTAATTTTTTTAAAATTTTTTTTTGTTTTTATAAGATATTTTACAGTTTAGATCACGATACAGAAGCAAATTAATTGTAAATCACCGTGTGTTACGTGGTGCATGGATACGTTTTAAAGCGCACGTACCAAGTAATTAATGCTCTACTGTATTTGGTCTAGTTATAACTAACTATGATGACTATTTTTATCGTGTAAAACCTTTTTTTTTAATTTATCATGTTACACAAACCTTCGTGTAAATGTTGAAGTTTGTTCGAATCATTCGCGGTGTCCGACACGTTTATGTCGTTAAATGTACCGTTATTGCCATGTACTCCGAAACCTAGAAAACGTCAAAAAATGAATCAGGATAATTTAAAAAAAAAGCTCGTGCAATTACTTTGATTCTTCTTGTTCGTTAATGTAAATCCAACGGGTTTTTCGTGCATCTTAACGTTTAGGTCGAATTCGTCGTAAATTTTTTTCAACAATTTAGTTCTGAAAACAGACACGAAAAATGCATTTTATTTATTATCATGTTAAATAATTCGCAGCAAATACTTGGTCAGCCATGTATTGTATGCAGATGAACCTTGATCCGTTTGCATCACGTCCATCCCGTGACTGTCCGAGGGTAACGATCGGCTTTCAGACGATGTACCACCCGTAATATCTTGTAATATTTCTTCAACTACGTATTGTCTGCACAAATAGTCGTTAATTTTTTCTCTGAAAATAAATTTGTTTTTATTTATTTAAACGTTCTTCATCAACATTGTTTTTATGATCGAATTGATTCAGCAATATAAACGAATTCATGTAACAGTTTGAGTTTATGCATAAACTATCTCATGAGATATAAACGGTTGATAAACATATTTATTTCAAGATACTTAATTCTAATTAATTTATACTTTTTTTATATATGGCGTATGGCAGGTGAAGACAATTTAATTAAACGTGATTTCTCGATATCCTAATAGTTTACCATCTACAATATTACTGAATTTAAATATTAATACAAATTATTATTTTAAAGAATATTATTATGGAAACCATTATTGCATAAATATGTAATCCGAAATATTTATAGATTTCAATAAAATTGGTTTCATTTTTAATAGATTTAAAGTATGGAAACAGTGCCCAACCCGTTAAGCTCGTAAAGCATTCTAACCAGCTTGTGGCCATCTTATGAAATTACAAATTTCCATAGGTTTAAATAAAAATAAAATAAAAATTATAATTAATAAAAATAAAAATTATAAGGCTATTAAGAATTATAAATCAAATAAATTTTTATAATTTTGAATTGTACTAAATATATATAAATATTATTTTATGGATTTATCATATTCATAAATTTATATATTTCAGCCCTATCTATATCAATATGTGAACTCTGATCTTCATTTTTCAAGTTTACATTACAGTCACTCTCAAAAGCATTATCATTATATTCAATTTCTTACTGTATCTTTTTCTTCTTATATAATTTTCTTGATACAAACTTTATAACGATTACGATAATAAAGTATATTGATGGCTAATAACAGTGTTAATCTATACATATAAAATTTATATAAGCACTCACTCACCACTCACTCACTGATCGCTGTATCTCAAAAACTACGTAACGCACGGACTTGAAATTTGGAATAGAGTTTCTTCTCATATTTTCACCGTGCAATAAGAAAGGATTTTTTGAAAAACACATTTTTAAGGGTCGTAACAGTTTTGGACTGGACATATAAACTTTTTTCATTTTTTGGTTACCTAGGTTATATGTTAATTTTAATAATCCCGATTGAGATTAATGCAAAATTTCCTAAAAAAGTACACATTAAAATATTTTATAATTTACACTTAAAAAGACATTGCTTCCACAGCGTTTTACACCTAAAAGGATAACGCCGGGTAATTCAGTTAGTAGTGTTATATGTAATTCCATTAATTATAGAATATTATATAATCAATGGTAATACCTACCCATTTAGACATTTATATTATACATTTATTATCCTTATATTTAGTCACGGACCAAGGCCTACCACGGGCTTCATTATCGTCGATGATAAACTGAATACTGGAAATTAAACCAAGTTTCTTTATAAACATTATAATAGCCCTATGGAGCATTATCTTTTCAAATAAATAAATACATAACAATAATTAAAAACAAATTCAATGTTTCACGTTTTTGTGAAATATTTCACCGTGTACTGAAATATTTCAAACTTCAAACATTATATTTATATACAGGGTGCGGCAGAGCCGACTGACGAGTTTAACGAGCTCATTAACCGGAGATAAGATAAGAGCAGGCCTTAATTAGTGGTATATTTTGAATTGTACGATAATGCCATTTTTAGTCGTAATCATGGTCTGGACAGGTGTACATCGTGGTTTCGTCGTGCGTGCGTATTACGAAAATAATCATTCTGTGATCGCTACACAGAGGGCTTTTCGTATACACTTCGGCATTCCACGTACCGAATCTATTCCTTCTGCTAACACTATTAAATTTTGGATACGGCAATTGGAAGAAACTGGAAGTACCCTAAGTGGACTTGGACATGGAGCACCCAGAACGGTAAGAACCCCCGAAAATGTGCAGTTGGTTAGAGAGTCATTTGAGCAGTCACCTAAACGCTCTGCCCGGAAACACGCGGTAGCTTTGGGAATCTCGGACCGTTCTTTGAGGAGAATTCTTCACGAAGATTTATCATTCCATCCCTATAAATTAATGCTTGTCCAAGAGTTACATGCTACTGACTACGACAACCGCAAAAATCTCTGACAGCAAATTCTTTTGCGAATCCCTCCGACATCAACTTTTTTCTGTAGCGATGAGGCCCACTTTCATCTTTCTGGAACTGTAAATAAACAAAATTTTCGATACTGGGCTGCAAATAACCCACGACAGCTCCACGAAAGACCACTACACTCTCCTAAAGTGACAGTGTGGTGTGGTGTGTCCCAATTTGGGGTGATCGGCCCGTACTTTTTTGAAGACGAGAACAGAACTGTCAGTGTCACTTCCGCTCGTTATGTTGTGATGTTGGAAACTTATCTGCAGCATAGGTTGGAGGAAATGGCTGAAGACCATGATTTAGAGAATGTATGGTTTCAACAAGACGGGGCTACAGCACACACAGCTCGAATTTCACTTGGTGTCTTGCAACAAATGTTCCCTGGGCGGTTAGTCTCTCTAAGAGGTGACATAGGCTGGCCAGCACGGTCTCCAGATTTAAGCATGTGTGATTTTTTCCTCTGGGGCTACCTTAAGGATAAGGTTTTCAGACATCGCCCACATACCATAGAAGACCTTAAATAGAAAATCACCGAGGAAATCGAAGCCATACCAGTCTAAACGTGCCGAAAATCATATGAGAGCTTCAGAGATCGTCTACAACAGTGTATTGATGCTGACGGCCGCCATCTTCGAGATATCATTTTCAAACAATAATTTTTAAAAATGGGATTCAATACTTATTTTAATAAAAAAAAGTTTTTTTCTCTAAGTTTTACTGTTCGTTTTTTATAACCCTTCAAAACTCGTCAGTCGGCTCTGCCGCACCCTGTATTAGATTTTAGAATATTTAATAGAAATAAATAAGAGTAATTTTTTTTTTTTTTTTTTAACCAATCTTTCAATATTTTGTGTAAAAAGTAATGCCAATCCTTGATAAAGAGTGAAGTATTCTGTTAACTCGAGATCTTTTTGAACATTTTGCGTAATTCAAGCGGGAAAACGTTTGAAAACTAAATAATTAGTTTAGCAGTATTAAATATAATTATTTTATATATGTACTTAGGTTATAGAAACATATTCATGAAGAAATATACTCGGAAACTTCAATAAAAATCAAAGATCTTTCTATTGGTACCCACTATTTACAACGTGTTCCTGAACGCCGAAAACTAAACTACATTAAAGAACATTGGCTTAAGTATGGTAGTTAATTGTCATCACCGATTAAATTTCATCAACGATCAGAGTTATCATAATCGATCGTGGGTTAGTTAACGTTATTTTTTCCTGACGATTGCAGATAACAGAGTGACGGTTAATCGAGTTTCGACTGTTATGTATTGGATAAAAACCATACCTGTGAAAACTCATGGTTGTCAAAGCGTCGTTCAAATTTCCTGCAACCATTATGGTACTGTTATAGTGTTCACTAGTGTCCGAGCTGTTGACGATTTCTGGTAAGCCCAGTCCTTCAAATACCAATGTTTCGGGGAAAATATCTTTTGCATAGCAAGATGTGAGTGAGACCGAAGTAATGCACAGTATGAGTAACATTTTGGAACTGTCTGGCCAATTTGAACGTTTGATTGATGTAGCGATGTCAACACTAGACTGAGACGAGTGTCCAACGACCGGAAAAAGAATTTAACTGTATACTATGTAAAGTCATGTCAACATTTTTCGTAATTGTTTTATCGCGTAAGAATTAAAATGACAAATGACACTTGTATAATTATATCATACGTATACAGGTCCGTATATGTTGGATGGTTCGGAATGGATGAGAGGTCGTCGTCATACTTCGCATATTTATAAGGCCGGAAAATTTTTTCACTGTTATTTAAAAGCGTAAAAACGTGGCGTCCGAAATTGTGACTACGGTAATTTGGTGTATTGTACTGTTCCGGTTAGTTATTTCCAAGATGTGTCGTGCGTTGGACGTTTCATACGATATGTTCGGTATTCAATTAAAATCTTCACGTTGGCAAGTACGGTATTTTCAAATGGTTACTGTCAATAGTTACTACCTTTCGACAAAAATAACTTATTAAAATTGGAATATTTAAAATAAATAATTGGAATATTTTTCCGCTAATAAATAATATATTATATTAAACTATCGATGTTGCGTTCGCTCGGTCGTCCTGATTTATTGATCGTCCCGACGATTTTAGTCGCTTCGCGCCTTTCATATGATTTAACAATTTGTAAGCCTAAAATTTTGTTTCATACGAAAAAGTATTTTAACCTTAACTTCTACGTAATAATATGTTTTGTTAGTGCCTATGTTATAGTAAAAAGAGAATAATAATAATTGTTATTATTGTAAATAAATTAACAATAATATATTTTCGACACGATAAATCATAATATCCCTAAGAAGGAAAAATGATCTTACATAATTTGCGTTAAGTAGAAAAAATGTGCCATACAAGTAGTAGCAAATCAGGGAAAATATAATTTTCGTATAAACAGACATTGGCGACTTGTCACGCCCGGGAAATCGAAAGGCCTGTCGTGCAGAGACGGCAGCAACACAAATAGCAACGAGTACGAACAGTTGCAAGCGTTGTCGCCTGCAAGGGGTGTTGTTAAACCGTTCGTGGATGTTCGGAGAGATATAAAAATGATACTTCGAACGAGCGTCGTGGGAAATTCAATGTTGGGACAGGTTATGAAGAAGTGCACATATAACAACGGAAAATATGGAAAAAACTGCGATTGTACTCGATGATCGATAAGTGTGCATATTAATTCGAATTCAGTATTCCATAGTTGTTTGAGAATATGATTGATCGAATTTCGTGGATCGAATGACCATTTAAGATCGGATATTGTCAATCGAACAATTTTTATCGACCTCCACTTCGATTTGTTCAAAAATAGGTCCTCTCTACGGGTTTAAAGAAACACGACCAGTTCGTCACCATGAACGGGGTTTTACGAATGCCCGTTTGCGTTTCCGTGTGCTCGTGCCTGTTTATTGAACAGAATGTTGCCGTCTGTATGTACAAACGATTATAAACGGATTTATATTACGTTAACTGTTGCGCTAATTGTTAAATCTGAAACGTCATCGACAATTTATTGGAAAATATGAGTCGAAACCAATCAAGAAGAGCTAATCACTTGAAAAAGTCCAAAGAAAACTCCCCCAGAAAAAAAAAATTGCTTGTGTTATTTTAAAAACTGGAAGTATTAATAAGTTCTATTTTCAATATTAGATGCCAGTTCGAGATTTATTTCTAGTTACATCAATAAAGTACTTAGTACATAATCTCCTAAGTCACGTTAATAGGTAAGTAAAAAATTTACGAGTATTTAAGAAAATTGTTTTTTTCCATATAAATGTTATCTAGGTACATATGATTATTTACAGTATAAAAAATAAAACTGTTATGTTGTTAATACTCATAAAGACATATATTGAAAAATATTATAATTATACGTATATTATAAAATATATAAATAATAATTAGTTATCATTAATTTACTATAAATTAACTTCAATACAACAATTTTAATATAGCTTACACTATATTATACACTGCAAGTATGAATATATGTATCTAAATTAATTATCTGTAGTCAATTAACATTTCTGAAAATATGAATTCAAAATTAAAATATCCCCTTCAATTTCCAAAAATGCTTTAACTAACTAATTAAATTTTAATGTTAATTACTTTTTGTATATTTTTAGTTTTTTGAATAAATTCTTTTAATACCGTCCAACTGAAAATAAGTAAATTTATGAATTTTTTGGTTTAAATAGTATTTGTAGAAATCTGTGGTATTTAATTAATAATCAATATGATTAGGAAAAAAAATAATTACTTTATTATTTATTAGTAAAAAAGTTGATTAAGTTTATGAAAGTGAAACTTTTCGAATGTCCATGATAACAGATAGTCAAGTATTAGAGAATATTACAAAATATATTGATTACAATTTCATCTATGTTGACAATTTGATGCTTTCCTAGAGTAATTTTAAGTAATAACATTATTGACATTGAAAATTAATGCTCTTTTATATTCAACATTTTATCAAATGTACATCAAATAATGAGGACATAACATATGTTTTTAGTTGAAACATTTGAACCAAGGGTTACACAAAATTTAAAAAATTCAATGAATTCGTATGTAAAAGTTTGTTTATAATAATTATATAGATAATTTTCAGGACAAAATTATTATTTTAGATTGTTAAAGTTGTCAAAGAATCGATATTTCATTTTTACTAGTTATTTCCAAATAAATGGTTTATGCATTCACAAGTACAAGCTATTCGATGTATGCAAAATCAATACAGTATTGCAGTTTTGTACATCGTACGAACATAATTTAACGAAGCAAATATAACAAGTGCGAGAAACTTATATTTAAAACGAAACGTTTAACGTACAGTAGGTTTTCTAATTTCCAAATACGTTTTCATAGGTCTAAATACACGATTTGCGTTGCGACTATCGAAGCACAGAAAGCCAAAAATGAAGCCGTGTAAACGACAGCCGATGTCGTCCCGGACACACTGACAATCGTGCCCATACACATGGACAGAATGAATTGAGCCACGAACACCATGGAGCTGACCACAGCGACGTCCGTGCCGAGCCCTCTGACTTGGTCGTCCGACTCTTGATTGCAGATGTTCTCGACAAACTGTATACAAAAAAAAAAAAAAAAAGGAAATTATTAGAACTAAAGAAAACGTTACAACGCGACGCGGGGACGACGACGAAACCGAGAAGAAATCGGTGACGGCATAAGATTACTACAAAGTATAACCGTGTTGGTGGAATGGTAGTGGGCGATCAGCAAGTACGGCATCGTGAACATCGTGGAGTACATCACACCGGCCGACCAGGAGAAGAATATCACGCTGAACTTGTGTTGAGTGACGGCCATCAAAAACATACCGGTGGAGTAGAAAAGCAAACCTCCGACGTACACGCGTTTGGCCCTGTGTACAAACGGGGACGTTTTTAGAACAACTATTCGCACAGGCGCGACTGGAGTCCAAGTGTTAGAGAGGTGCTGCCAATCGCTGAACACAAAACTGATGGTGGGCACTTCATCGTAATCGTTATAGATCGACCTAAAATTTGGCGCTACACCTGAACTGAGGCACGCTAAAGACCCTCCGCCTCTTGCGCCTACGATGAACCCTGCGTCCGGACGGCATGTTGCCGCGGACACGTTGCGCGGTGGTTGTTTTAGCGCTCACCCGAAACGTTTGATGAATCTCTCGATGACGCTGGAGTAGCAGGCGCACGACAGCGAGTACATCGCCATGCCAATCGAACCGAACCGTACGCCTTGGTCATACAGAATTTTCTTTTCGGTTCCCGCCAACGCCTACAACGGTAATGTTGTTAATTTATCATGCGTGTCCGATTGTTTGCGCAAAACGTCCGCCGACCGACCGCAGCTGTCCGCGCTCGAAAGCGAAAATAAATTCAGACGTTAGCGGTTAAGATCGCGTCCGACGAGCGTTTTTAATTTTTTTTTTTCGTTATTATTATCATTACGCGTCCGTACCGTGGGGTCGCCTCCGAACACGGCTTCGCCAACGTAGTCCGTGAAATAAAGCGAGTAGCTAACGTGGGCCATCCAACAGAACAAGTTCGTCAAGCACAGCAACTTTATTGACTTGGGCATCACCACTATGGTTTTCAAGTAATGGCCGAATGTCGCGTGCTCCTACACGAAAACGGTAACCATAATGTTAATCGACCGCGATAATTATCAACCGTTGGCTGTGATATCCACAGCTTACCGGTATCAGAGGGGGTTCGTCGTTATCGATTTGGATCTCGTTGACAGCGTCTTTTAAAGTTCCATATGATTTCGTTGCATGTTCGGTGAGTTTATCACAATCCTATAAAACACGTTTATTTCAGTTAGTTTCAGTTATGACGAGATTATTTTTAACAGACTTCATCGGTCGACGTGATCAATATCCTTGTTTGATTCGACCGTAATAACTTTAACGGCATCTCTTTAAAGCTAGTGACGGTGTAAGTGACACAACCGATGAAAAGAAATGTGACCAGTGTAAATACCGCCCTTACGTGGCCACCCATCAGTTCTCCTAAAGAGTAAACTTTTAGTAGTAAAGAGGTTCGCAAGTTTAAGTGAATCAAGTTTTAATAAGTATAAGTTTTACCAAATTTCAACGAATCCCAATCGATTCCACCTAAAAGATAGCCGATACAACCTCCCAAGCCGGCCATTATCGTGAACGTACTCAGTCCCTTGGCGTGGTCCTCTGTACATATTTTTGAAAGATTTCAATAAAATTAATGTGACTTTTTTTCTAAAATTACCTGGAACGCAAATGTCCAGAAGATAAGCCCTCGCTGGACTTTGACATGCGTCCGCATCGAAGTCTAATAGTACTGTACCCAGTATCGTGAAAAACAACGCCCAGAAATTGTTTCCCGGCTCAGAATCGCCTTCCACCCAATGTCCGAATAGTTTTCCGTTTGGCACCAATATCAGTCCTACATTAATTTGAACGATTTAGAAAGTATTCGAGAGACATTTAATTTGTTTACCATTGTTTACTCACCTAAGAACACTCCACAAGCCAGCAATATGAGAAATGGCCTACGTCGGCCCAACGGAAGCGTGCATCTGTCACTTAAAGACCCCAAAATGGGCGTGACAAAAAATCCAATGCAAGGCGACACTGCCCATACTAGAGTCATGTGCTGGTGGGTGACTCCAATGTTCAATAGCGTCGGCGATACGAACGTCGTTTCTGCTGCATATGAAAATTCTATCCCCATCACAGCCGCTGATATGCGTACAAGTTCACCTCTTGTTTTTTTTCTAAAAAGGATTAAAATAGTTTTTTGAAGTTTTAAACTATTTTCTTTGGGTTGCTGTAGTTTTAAATTTTTAAACAAATTTTCTCACAGAACATAATATAATGAATTACTATAATTACCTTTGGATTAAACATATTACTTTTACCTGAAAATGTCAGAATACTGCTCCATATCTACTTCTGGAGGACATTCGTCTTCGTTTCGGTTTTCCGGGCGTTCAGCCAAACCTAGTGATTGCAAGACATCTAAAAGCGTTCGAGGACGATTCTCCTTCCATTCATCCCATTTTTCTCGCAATGCATCTCTCCACGTATGGAAAATACCAATTGGTCCCTGATATTCATGCAGTTTTTCCACCATGGTATATTTATAATTTAAAACCTTAAATGAAAAATTATAAGATGTATGTTAATGATAACAGCTGATAGTATAGATTATATGATTGCATTAGACATTTATGTACCTAATCGTTGAACGACAACCATCTTATAAATAAATTTGAATAATGCTTAAACGTTATAAAAACATTGTTCTAAATTCATCGAGTGATGCATATTTGGTTTAATTTTGAGTAAAGATCAATCAAAATAAGACAGGTGAGCTTTAGGTTAAAGTATTTGGTTATGACGGTAATTAGTATTATTGTTTTTGTAGAATTAAAAAAAAATAAATTATTGAATTTAAATGTATTATTTTTGAAATAATTGCAACAAATTATAATGTACATCAATTATAATAACAAAGTTAAATACGATAAACTATTTAAAATATTACTTGGTGATTTACGAATTTTAAATATATACTTTAAATATAAATGATATGCATGAAATGCTTGTATACCACCGATTATCAAAGTTCTACTTTACTTATATAAACTAATTTCGTAAAAAATGGTTTTACATTTACATATATTTTTAATATTTTCCAAAGTTATTGCTGTTATTAGTTGTATACATTTTAACCTAGAATTTTAAATGTGTTCGAGATCTTTTTTGTTGAAATATATAATCTATTAATACGCTGAAATCAATTACTATTTTTGACGAAATAAAATATGTTATATTACAAAAAAAAAAATAAGAAAATATTTTTAAATAGCACTGTCAAAAGCCTTGATGCCTTTTCCTTGTTCTTAAACCACTGTATGCACTACGCCCAACTATCTGTGTATAAAAAGGGACATAGTGTTAATATCTCTTTAGATATAATGTAACCATACTTATGCGTAGACCGATAATGTTAATTTTACAGCATTAACCTATCGGGCTACCAATACGTTTTATCTCAGTATTAATAAATATGATTCATAACTTTAAAAGTGTTTATTATTTACTTCAAACTTATATCAATCAACGTGTAAACAACAGCAAAGGTGACTTCGACGGTAAAACGTTTTGAGTCTGTCTTTAACCAGACCGGCTCACTACAAAATTAATTTCCATTAAATTGTGTGAAATATTTAGCCATTATCTTATAATTATTAATTGTACTGACTCGAAACATTTTCTATGTACTTACATAAGCGTTTTAAAAGCATTTCATGGATTTGAAATATTTCAACGAAATTCAGACTTTCTAAATATAATCGTAATGTTTGATTTTTCTAAATTTTAGATGCCTTTTTTTGTTATTACAGAAAAAACATTAAAAGTTCTAAATAAATTATTAAGAAATTCGGTTAAACTATATATTAACCATTTTTAGATATGTAAGATTCGTTAGACTTTTTGATTTGATTGATTCCATTGATCTTACCGGACCATAAAGTCTTACTCGACTAAAGAGTTTTGCATTTTTTTTTTTATTTAATCCTTGAGTGATTTAAAATATAACAATTAGTACATAAATTGATGTGGTATAAATAATCTTATTTTAGAATAATTCGGACTCCTTAGTTACCCATTGATATAAACATTACTAACAAATTAACTTTATTACTTAGAATAATTTTTTCAAAAGTTGTAATTATTATAAGAGTATTAATTCCACTGTTTGTTAATTATAACTTCAACATCAGAACTATTACTTAATTGTAATTACTAAAATAGTATTTAACGAAGTTGAAAATTATTCTGTTTTTTCAAATTATCTAACCATGTCTTCGAATTGGTTTATCAAATCGATCACCATGTACCAAAAATATTTGTTCGACAAATGTTTGCATACAAGTTGCAAGACGAAATTTGCTTGGCCGCGACATATTGATTGCGCAATTAAAGTTAGTACAACATTAAGTAGCGTATTATTAAGATCGTTGCACAAGACGAATTAAAGCAATTTAACGTAAATACTACGACCTTTAAGGGATTAAGCGTGAACAAAAAAGATCTATATGGCAATGATTCGAAAACAAGACTCGATTATATGAGATCGTTGAACATCAACGGCAAAACACATTCGTTAAGGCTGACTAACATCGTGTGTACCATAGGTTCGTTGTAAACCGTTCTGGAATCGAGATTCTTATTGTTTGCCGTGCACGTTAATGTTGTCATTACGCAGGACCCGCCACGGCCGATGTGGGAACGTTGAAAATGTTGATGGAAGCCGGTATGAACATAGCTCGGTTGAACTTTTCGCACGGGACGCACGAGTATCACTTAAACACCGTGCAGAATCTGAGGCGAGCGGTGGAATGCTATAGTGACAAGATCAAACGGCCCTATCCGTTGGCCATTGCTCTAGATACCAAAGGTCCGGAGATTCGAACGGGCGTGTTGGACGGCGAAAGACGGGACGTACCGAAAGTGGTGGAATTGAAGAGAGGTGAGAACATCCGTCTGACCACGGACAAGAAGATCGAAAACGTCGGTTCGAGTAGACAGGTGTACGTGAACTACGCGAACATCGCGAAGGTGGTGAAAAGAGGCGATCACATTTACATTGACGACGGCCTGTTGACGTTGATTGCCGTGGAAGTAGGCACGTCGTCGTCTCGAGTCGTTTCGGATGATCGCTTATTGATCGAAACGAACGTGTTTTTTCAGGCGAAAACCATATCGACTGTTACATCGACGACGGCGGTATGTTGGGCAGCCGCAAAGGAGTGAACTTGCCGGGCGTGGACGTCGACCTGCCAGCCGTATCGGAGAAAGATAAGGCAGATTTGAGGTTCGCAGTTGAACACGATTTGGACATGGTGTTCGCGTCGTTCATCAGAGAACCATTGGCCGTACGCGAAATACGAACAATCTTGGGTACGTGTTTCGGCCTATATTTTATTTGTTTTTATTTTTTATTCCTATGCCGCGTTCAGAAATTCCACACGCCCGTCACTTACATCGCGCGTATACACAGGTGAACAGGGTAAGCACATACTCATCATACCGAAAATCGAGAACCACCAGGGCGTGGAAAACTTGCAGTCCATAATCGATGTATCTGATGGCATTATGGTGGCTAGAGGCGACTTGGGCATCGAAATACCGCCGGAAAAAGTGTTTCTGGCACAAAAATCGATCCTCGCCCAGTGCAACATCGTAAGTACCGACTGCCCCGAATCCGTTGAAATATTAATCGTTCGCCATCCAGAATGGTAAGCCGGGGATTTGCGCGACGCAAATGTTGGAGTCGATGACGAACAAACCGCGAGCGACGAGGGCAGAGTGTTCCGACGTGGCCAACGCGGTTATGGACGGTGCAGATTGCGTCATGTTGTCTGGAGAAACGGCCAAAGGTAAGTATCCGGTAGAATGCGTGGGTGCCATGGATAAACTGTGCCGGGAAGCCGAATCCGCTGTGTGGCGAAAGGAATTTTTCCGCGACATCGTCTTGATTGCCGTGAGTACATATTTCGCCCGTTTTCGGGAATGTAATGAATCGGGCAGAGGACGAGGATGATTGCTACAAGACAGTAGCGATTTTCAATTTTTTTTCACGTTGCAATCTTGTATTTGTTTCGGTTTTACGCTTGCAGTTGAGAACACGAATTTTATCTATTACAATTACAAAATATGCGTGATTTAATGTTGGTCCTTACATTCGTAGATAAGCGTCTCATTGTTCAATACGGTTTCACTTAATATTTCATTTTTGCCAAATGTATATTACGATTAACCTTTATACTTATAATAAACGAGCAGAAGAAATATTTATTTTAATATTAAATATAATAAATATTAATAATAATTTTTGTCGTCGGTTGATTTTATCAATATATTCATTTTATGAACATATGATATCCGGTTGATTCGTAAATGTTGAAAACCAAACTTAATTAAATTCTTACTCATCCGTAATACATAACAGTATTTTATAAAACAATTTTTTTGTTCGAATCGTGCATAAAAGGGGATGATGATATAAACTCGAATTTTCATATTATCCATTCTGATTTTTGTGTTGAGATTTGAAACGTCCTGTTGAAAGTTGTTTATCATGACTTAACAGCCGCTTTCATATTATCATTCCTTTCCTAATATTCAAATGAAAATCTCAACTACCGTCTACTATACAATAATTTATTATAACCTATTTGATCTTACGAAATTGTCCTTTTGGGAACGAACAAACCATCGAAAACTAAAACCATTTAAGCATTTCAAGCTACCTGCCTGCGCACGATTACCAAAGTCCATTGTTACGGCACATGTATTTCATAAAATAATGATCTGAAAATCTCTACCATAAGTTAAACCAAACATTATCTTCACCTCTACTCCAAAATAGAAAATCACTCCAACAGCTTCATCGTTCAGATCCGGAAAGAACGTCCGGGTAATCTAATCACACACTTTCAACGCGAATGGTCCAGAAATTTTTTTAGATCTTAACCAATATCTTTCTTTTATATTTTTAAATATAAATGTATTACTTATACTTAGGTATATCTAATGTTAAACATCTTAAAGCTTATATTATTCACCTTTTCATTTGTTTAACAAATTTACTAAATGTACAGTATTCCTAGATTGTATAGATATTTATTTTTATAATTAAGAAAAAAAAAATGTTTATATTAATATTACATTTTTACCGCTATTCCGAAACATATGTGTGTGTCTAAATTTGTATCGTTATTTTAATTTTTATTATTTTTCCAACATTTATAGCAACAAGATAAGTCATTGAATGTTTCCGATAAGATAGCAATAACCGCGGTGGAAAAATCTAATAATTACTCAGTCACCGCTATCATCGTAGTGTCTCCTACCGGTCATATAGCACGAGTGATGGCCAAATACAGACCAAGGAGTGTTATTCTCACCGTGACTAATGACCCCAGAATGGCTCGCCAATGCCATTTATACCGTGGTCTTGTACCGGTCTTGTTACCAAGTACGATATTAAACTTTGAAGTTGTGTTTCTCTCGTGCTCCATCCATCTTCTAATGATGTAGTCAAACCTTGTTAGAATAATCTTGAAAATCGAAACTTTGTCAACACATATTATTACGTTTTATTGTATATTTTATTTCTAATATTATGATTAGTGAAAATTCGACCCAATAACGAAGTTTTAATTGTTTTGAGTTGGTAAGTATACATTTCGCATAAGTAATTTGGAAGATTCAGTAAGTCATGTGTTACATTACCCGATTTATAAGTAGAAGTAAAAGTAAAAAAAAATTAATTTTAAACACGACTGTTATTATGTGATAATAGTATATATAATTTTTTTTTTCCATAGAGTATACCTATCTCATTTATGTATAGTCATAAATAATAATATAAATGTTTTATTTTTTTTTTTTTTAATTAAAGAGCCTTTATTAAAACAAAAATTCTAGTACAATGATACAATTCTGCGTAGATATATTATATAGTTATTAAATAATATATTAGAAACATTAGTTTAACCTAACTTATCATCATCATTATCATTGATATTCAGGAGACCAAAAGTTTTGTAACTACAAATACTGATAACAATTAACATAACAATTTATGCTGTATTGTAATCTATATTGGTAGTTAGTACCGTGTGGTTTTTATTTTATTTTATAAATTACATTGCATTTTTTTTTTTTATTATGAATTTAATGCTTTTATTATGTAAGTATAAATAATCAAATTTCCTATCTGACTTATTTCCTATTCTAACTTCATCAATGTACTATATTTGTATTAATGAGTAAAACAATGATCTAAATTATTAAAATTGTTTTAATTACATGCATTTTAAATGTGCAAACTAAATAATACAATATAACGTAGTACCTGTATCATATATTATGTATTACTATTATTACAAGTATGTCTTTAACATGTATTCGGCATCAGCCCGTTTAAATTACTAATGAATAAATACTCACGTGAATCAAATTATGTTATTGATATTTTATTTCTTGATATTCCATTAAACACTTTTTAAAATCACAAAGATGATTTAGGAACCCATACGTTCTCGTAATAAAATAAAAACACTGAGAAGTGTGTTTATTTCTACTTTATGATTATACGAATAATCAGTTCATTAATCAAATAAATATTACATAAAGAAATGTAGATCAGAGTGTTATATAATTGTATTCTCTTAAGTGTTGATTATCAGTTCTAACTATGAGCTTATTAAAAGCTATTGGTTTTAGAGAAAAATAAATGTTATTCATACTTTAATTATTAAAATAATTGGCTATTTAAAATAATATTTTTCTTTGTATTATTTATTTTAGCCTTAAAATAACTCGTCTTAGATTATAATATAATTATAATATTTCATTATACAATTTTATTTATATATTATTAATATTATTATTATTATTATTAATAATAGTATGTAGGTATAATAATATATCGATTTAAAAAATAGGTTCACCCCCCCTTGAAAACTGTCTAGGGACGCCCCTGATTCGTATGTATATTAATAGAATCATTTTTCTTTCAGACTCTGGTTGCTTTTTTCAGAATGAACAGGAAAAATTTTGTTACGCTTTGAAATTTGGAAAATGTCATGGAATTATATCCTCTGGAGACACTATTTTGTACGTTGAAGAATTCAACAAAATTTCTCATCAGCACTACACTCGTGCTATACGAAAATTTTTTGTCATTTAAAACATTTCAACATGTTTTTGAGTTTTTTTTGAATAAAAGTATTAAAAATAATAGTAATATAATTTGTCTTAAATCATAATATTATTAGATTGATTAAGTTATCGCTCTGATTTTGTTGCACAACTGCACAAATTAAAATATATAATGAATATTATACAACTTAACGTTAATATCGCAGGGCAAAAAAACTAATTCTTAAGTTAAAAGCAATATAATCAAAATATCCAACTTAATGTCTTACTCTACGGAATAGTTTGTTGCAAAATTAATAAAAACTTGAAGGCGAAGGGGACAACCTAACACGTACGGTTGGCTGGGCAAATTTCATATGTGCGCGTGAAATTTAAAAATATAAAAATAATGTTAATTATGTTCAAAAGTACTTAAATTTATTTGAAATTTGCTATCCTATACCGAACCAAAACAAATAAAATATCAATAAATAACTTATAATTATTGAAATAACAGTATAAATGCTGAAAAAATCTTACGTACATATGTCGTTTAAACGGCAAGTTATACATTTGTTAAAAGCAATGTTAACTTATATTACGTACTAAGAAACTATAGCGACATAACTTGAAATATTTTTATACTTATTTTTATTCTGTAATGTATAAAAATAAAGTATTTCACTATCAATATTGTCTCATCGATGTTATACTATGTGGTAAATGGAAAACTGGTACGGTCTTTATAAACGCGGAATATTGGTATGATTTACAATGGTCAAGGTTTCCCAAACTTTTAAGAAAAAAGAAAAGAATAAAAAAAAGATGATTAGGTATTTTTAATTTTATTTCACCTACGACCGATAATAATCCATAATTTTAGTTGGTAATTAAGTGTATCTAACAAGATAAAACGACAACGGCTAAAAAAAAAAAATAGTTCACAACACAAATTACACAATACAGTTGAACGTTAAATGTTATGATATTATGTTACATAGATTTTTATTACTTATTTATTTATGTCTTTTTTAGATATGTAACTTTACAAAGTTTACCATTTTACAATTTTTAAAATGAATCATTTTATTTCACTCGTATCAATAATCGGTATTTAACGATGCTTTGGTTTTGCATGATGCATATTAATATGATAAAAAAAAAAAATAGGAATTTACTTTTAATTAGTGTAGGTATAAGATATTATCAGTTCTCATGAAATATACTACCTTCATATTTAATAACTGAATAAACCACAAGTTGCTTCCCTTCTTATTATATTTCAAAGTAAACATCAAAATCGAAGTTTTGAAAAAAACCATTTATTTGTATTTTAGAAATTCGTGATAACGTTGAAACTTTTAATAAAACTAAAAAAGAAAATTTAAAGCAAGCATTGAACGACATAATAAAAATCAGTATTTGAACTGAAATCAGTATTAATGACCAACGAAAAGAATTTAAAATATTAATAATAATCAATACTTTGAGAGACCTTTTTATTTTGAAAATGTGAAAATGTGAATTATTGGTTCTGACAGTTATCTTATTGTTTCTACATGCATTAGTAATTAATCGGATAATCATACCTCGTGCGCAGTTAATGAATAGATAGTTCAACAAATTCGTTATTCGTTCGTGTATATTTGTCGAAAGTTTCAAAATTTTCGTTTAAAAAAAAAACATCAAGCGAATATAGCGAATGCGCGTTGCACAGCGCTGGCGAATAGACTAACAGCTTATAACGTGATAATCCAAACGAGACACCCCTGTTGACGTTATTTTTCTGCGCCAAGACGATTCGTAAGGAACGCAAAGATAGCACAGCAGTAAGTCCAAATGTTTTTTTTTTTTAAGTATAAAGCGTACAACGAAGTTGCTCTATAAAATTAAATTTATTCGCATATCGTTTTTGAGTACAATATTACTACTGGAAAACCGAACATTTTTTAATCAAAACAATATTACATAAAGTGAATTTTTTATCAGAGATTAAACGCCGAAGAGTCGCAGGTGAGTAGTAAAAAAAAAAAAAAAAGTATCCAATTTTAAATCTTGTGGAGTTTTTTTTCATATACTAGCCTTCATACACCCAACTTAAGCCCGCCATCTAACATGCACACAAATCATTTTTCAATCGATTACCGTACGAGATCGATGGAACGTAAAAAAAATTTATTTTATATTGTTTTGATGTGATCACACCAATTATGTTTGTTACACGGAACATTTGTAATCGCGCAGTACCGGCTATTAAATCTAAATCATTGTGATTACCTCGAGTGCGCCGGCCACCTGGGTACGTTTTAATTTTTCTCGTTTTTTCTTTTTTAAGCATTAAACAAATTACACGAACGGAAGAATTTAACAATACACCACTTTGTTAATAAAAATTATTTACCCGCTATGTTTCTTGTAATATCATTTTATATCATTATTATTATTTTTGATAAATTGTGAGTAACGACCAAGAGAGTATCGTACGACTTCATATCACCAGCTGATGAAACCATAGAACTCGGTCAAACATTATCCTTTTAAATTGATTTTCATTTTTTTAAATATCGTATTTCAATGTCGATACTGCTCTATAATTTTATTTTTTAGTTCCTTATGCCCATTTAAATGTATATAGTTACGTATGCAGTTAAATACGCCACGAAAACGATCTCTTAGTCAATTTTTCACGCGGTTTATTCTGAATAAAATACTCCGTTAAGTATTAAATCGTAATAATTGTATGGCAAAACTGTTATCTGCCCATCCTGTATTATAATATACATACTATCATAACTATTGTTATATAATAAACGAAATTAATATAGTTTTGAACGACTTATAAGTTAAGTTTTAATTAAAAAGTTTTTAATTAATTTAAATTCGTTAATCACTCGTGTTACATCATAATGAAAAAATTAAAGTTCTAAAAAAGTTATATGTTAGACCGACTTCATAAATCGTACATGTTACGTATATACCTATCATTGTAGTATATGGAGAAAAACTAATTCGTAAGTTATGGTTATCGGATCAATAAGTAAAATTTGATTTTTATTACTATTTTTTATTTCGATAAACAGAAATCTTAATATCTTACAACTTTTGTAAGTATTGTAATAATAATAATAATAAATATTTATCTTGTAACAATCATTAAACAACATAATACATTATTAAAATATAAATACATCTCAGCATAATAATATTTACTTACAAGCAATTGCACTTAATGCAAATGGTCAACTTACACGAATATTTAATTAATCTAGATTTGGACGTAAATAAATTACCTCGAAATGATGCAATTCGAATAAGAATAGTGTGAAACTATAATTTTCAGAAAATCAAACTAATTAACGCATGCTGTAAAGTTTTCTATGCGACAGAGATATTCAAACTATGCGTAAAGGACCGGGAAACATTATAACAGTGGTGCCTAACCCGTGGTCCACGAAGGTATTCTATGTGCCACCAGTGGCGTATTGAAAGGATTTTTGAAAGGCCATTGCTTCTCAACTTTTGATTTTTTAAGTGTTTAGAAACCTCCCTCCTCCTCCCCCAAACGCTTGCCCTGGTGGTGGGTACATCACATTTTGTTGGCCTTTTAGATATAGAAAGTTCACCGTTCCACTGTATAGCCCGTTACAATTTTTTAAATTAAAACAAAATATTAAAAAAAAAAAAAAAAAGGAACATTATTATAAAACACAGTTTTTATTAATTTATTAATTTTATTTACGGACAGTTTCAAATGGAAATTTTACGACTTAATATCGATATAAGAAACAAAAGTTGGGCGTCACTGTATTATAAAGTAATTTATAAATGTAAATAGATAAGCAACAGCGAATGTGGAAGTATAAAATATTTAATTCAATTTCTTTTATTCATTATTAAATTAAACATGTTTATGTATTGTCGCACACGTAAAACATAAATAAATGACTATTTTTTTTTTGTCATGCGATGTTAGAAACCGTTAGAATATTAAAAAAAAAAAGGAGTCAAGAGATAAATAAGTTTGAATACCTCTACTGTACGGAATCGTTTAAATATGTTCAGTTGAATTTGTCAGCTATTACATAATCATTTAACATTTTATTATAGGTGTGCATTTGCTATTAGTTTATATAACATATATCTATATACGAACACGAAAAATAGTAATGGTAGTAAAATAAAAAATAATTAACATTTATTTTTCTTATAATAATTATTTGTGACGTCATTTATAGGTAACTTAATAATTTTATTGATATTGATTATTTATTTCATATTCAATTTGATTTTGAAAATATTAAAATTACGTAAAACATCTAATAATTTAAAGTTTTAAAATTATTTCCGTTAAATTTCGTCTTATATGATGATGATTTTCGATCACCCGGGAATCTTTTTCTATGAATTTCGACGACTTATAAAATAAATTATTTTAAATTTGAATTTTTGTAAGAATCGAATTATAACTTTGAATTAGAGCCACTCCTATTTCAGCCAAGTAATCAACAACATTCATACTTCTAACCATACCAATCCTAATTGATAATCCGGCATATTCTTCCATTTTTTAGAATCAGACTTGAGGAATTTAGTTATTATCTTCAATACGTTACAAAAAATTAATTGATTTAAATCAGCAATAGTTTTCTGGGTAAAAGTTGAATCGACAATAAAAATGTTAATTCGTTTTTCATTACCTTCAGATCTTTTTTAGTTTAAGGCTGTGACTATTTTTTTTTAAATTGTCATGGAAAAGAAACATAAAATGATGATAATGAGGTAAAAAAAAACTGTAGTTCCTGTTTTCGATACAGTTTTATCCGGGTACAATTACAGTTATTTTAGTAAATTTAAAACGTTTACTGGAGCAGATACAGGGAGCTTTAAACCAATAAAATATATACATTTAAACAATAAATAATAAAAATCTTTTCATACAATTTATTGTATCTAGATATTATAAATTAGTTTTTAAATATACAAATTTTAATCGCGTAAGTTGCACATCATCCATCGTACCCAGTGTACTGCTCCAGACTGAATATATGTTATACCTATTGTAGGTACACAATCGAGATAAATAGTTAAGAGATATAATAACTTTATATAATCATAACGTGAATGAAATGAAATTAACTGTGCTTTGCAAAATATTATGACTTCTTCTTGATTAATTATTTTTTCTTTAACGATTTAAATGTAATTTTTATCAATATTTTTTCACTGTTGTTGTAATATTAGAAATATTATAATGTTTGGCCAGGTTGATTATGACACGTAGTAAAAACAGCTCCTAATACTATTTCTAATATATGATGACGATCTATAGATAGTACTATAGTAATCATTTCTGCCAATTTTTTTTCGATTAACTTACATGCTCCATTTATGTGTCCTTTATTGCTGGCTATTGTGTAAAATAATAATGATTGAACGCGATCTGTTATACCCCAATAAAACAATGACTCTATAACAGTATTTAACAATGCTTCTTTAGTTCCAGATTTAAGCTCTGGAAAATTGAGAAACTTACTCCGTTTCTAGATACTAAAATAAAAAAACGATCAACATTATTTTTCCTGGTAATATCGAATAATATTTTTCCATCCCAGTGCACAGTTAGAGGAAAATTCAGATAAAAATATGCTTTTATGTTAACAACAACTTTTTGTCTTAAAATAACTCTATTTCTTCGACTAAATAAGTGTTTTATAGCGATATTGTTTGCATTACAGCCAAGTTTTTGAACTGTAGCCTTGAGGATATGAAGTGCTTTTCAATCACTTATTTGTGTATGATCTAACGCCGTTACAATTTCAAAACTATTTTTAGACTTCTCAACTATTTTGTCATATTATCAATAATTATTCTAGGATATATTAATAATTGTATAAAAACATATTTTGTAAAATAAATAAAATATTTAGTATTTTATAATTTTTCTATATATGTATATATATTATTCGTAATATATATACCTATAACTTTTGTTTTATACATTTTTCGATAAGTGAAATATTTTTTTAATTAAACTAAAAAATTAACATAGCAACCCTAATTTGAAAATGTTCAACCCTTTTGTGTGTGACACGAAGAAGGATCAAATAATCATGATAAACTATTTTTTTTATTTTAAGAAACTTATGTATAAATACAATTGTCTCAACGATTAAAATAATGTAAAAACAGGAAAAATTGAATTTAAACAATTTATTTGTAGTAATGAACAAAATTATGGAGGTGATGAAGTATTAAAAATATAAATGTTTTTATTTTTTTACAATTGTTAGTAACAGTACAATAATTTGTATCTAAAATACGTACGCTTGAATTGTATGGATGATGAATGTTTTGATCGATTTTAACCAAAATAAAACTACATTAAAACTTGATAGTACCTACATACATCAGAAGTATTTGGATCGTTTTGAGTTTTTTTTACGTATTTTTTCCCTCACCACATAAGTAGTATATTTCTGTGTTTGTTCTATTATATGCGTGGTATAGTGTATTATATTCTCAGGGCCGTATTAACCTAGGTGCAAAAGGAGCATTGCCTCAGGCGACAGATTTTGAGGGGCGGCAAAAGATTTAAGCTAACTCTCTGAAAAATAAAATGTTACAATGTCTTTTTATGAAAAACATTTTTATTCAATACCTTTTATTATTAGAAGAAAATATACAATCCATATCAATCAATATATTATTATTATTATAGTCACTAGTATTATATTTTCAATTTGAGTTATATCTCTTTATAAAAATGAATTGTATAAGTAGGTATATTAATGGATACATAAATAAGACACAGGTAAGTTGTATTACTAAAACAATTATTTTGGTCATAAGAAAGGAGGGGGAGTAGGCGGCAACATTTTTTTTCTCCGTGGCGGCATTGGACCTTATCTCAGCTCTGTACATTCTATGCACATAGAGCAGTGGGGACCGTTTTCTTTGTCACACGCAGCTAAACATAACGGTGAAATTTACCTGTAGGATTAAATAAGTAGACATCGTTGTATAGTGTCGTGTCGATTATCACTTAGCGATTAGGTAAGGTTTTGCACATCATTTTGATTATTTACGATAGTTTCGAAAACATGTAAATACACTCAAATAAGATAAAATAGATGCACCTATAATAATCGTTTTCGATTATGCAGAAAATTATATTCAACGCATGTTATCTATGACATAAAATCATAATTTTATGTTTGATTTTGTTGTTGATTTACATTAGTAGTATGATCTTCAATCGAATATTTTTTTTTAAAAAACATTTCACTTACGATTTCATGATTTATTTGTGAATACCTATTGGTCATACAGTATTCATATATGTTGAATTTGATTGTTGATTGATGTTATTGTCATGATTGTTATTCAAACGCGTATGAACGTAAGTAATCATATTGCTTCGTAGAAAATGATTATTTCTGATGTTCCATCCTAATCAACTTAACATGTTGAAGTATTATTCACATTGATCATAATTTTCAAATGTTAACTTCCCAGCATGATGACGATATAAAAATATATCTGACAACAAAGGTTGTTCTAATTCCATGTCATCATTATCACAATTAGGATAGTATATCTGAACATTTTATTTGTGTATAGTGAATTAATCAATGTACAACTAAATTAACCCTTCACTGCATGATTTTTTTTTTACAAACAGTTTTTTTTCTGTATATTGTACTCTAAGAACTCTTAGAACCTTAAAAAAATAATTTTAAAATCAATGTTTATATTCTAAGTATCAAACTTAAGTAATTATTATGGTATATTTGCTACATATGCGCTAGGAGTATGCTTGTCATAATATAGGGGAAAAAAACACAATATTATTCGCTTTTTAAAAATAATTGTTCTTATTAAAATGTATACCATCATTAACTGTAAAATAAAATAATCATCTTTTGAAATTAACACTGATAATATTAATAAAAATAAAAATAATAAAAATATTGCTCTTTGTGGCTTACAAACAAAATAACAGAGCCAATTGTATAAAAAAAAAAAAAAATACTAATTTGTATGGCTAACAAAACAGCTAATGTTTTTATTGAAACACATTTACTACATTTTTGCATTTACTGCAGTTCACATAAGTAAAACCTTTGCAGTTTGTATATCGACATCTTTGTCTAGTGGTATTCCAAACTGGCCAATGACTAACACAATCATAGCTTTTACGATTAGTTATAGTTGATGTATGCACTACTCTAGGTTTTTTCCTGTCTGTCATGGACACCATATTAATCATTTTACAAGGTCTACCTTTGGTCTATGTTTTTACCTGTTTGGCATAAAGACACAGCTAATACCTCCCAAAACTTTGACAAAGTAATAACTTTATTACTTTCATTTTTTTGTAAAAGAACTCTCTTTTGTAAAATCCATGCATTCACTACACATGTATCTAGTATATGGTAAAACAACCTCAAATACCATTTTCTACTTCTCATATGTATTTTATATCTGCCAATGTTGGCATCCAATAGATCAACCCCTCCCATATGTTTGTTGTAAATATTTACAACACTTGGACATGGTATATTTACACCTTTTTTTTCAGATTTTGAAAACCTTAAAACTTCAGTTTTTGGGGCTGTTCACCCACAAATGTAGATAAAAAAGTAACCAAATGATTATCTTTCCATATAACTGCACTTAAAATGTTATTTTGTATTTTTGTGATAGATTCAGCTGATGACTCTCTTTTGGATTTCATAAATTCTTTTTCATTTGGTAGCTTTACTTGTTTTAATCTGTTTCTACGTACAGTTACCAATATTTTTTAAATATACCAAAAGACACAAAGATGTATAATGATTGTCAAAATACACTGTATAATTTTTATCAGTAAGTATGATTCTACAAAGTCTCACTACTATAATGGCACTAGCACCTAAATCTGGTTCATTAGTGAGGCAATATTGAGAGTCATTTTCTTGGCCACTATATATTTCAATATTATAGGCAAAACCAGAAACACCTGCTAAAATGAAAAATTTATAGCCCCATTTATGAGGTTTCATAGGTATAAGCTGCTTCATGAAATGTCTCCCTTTAGTAGCACATAATTGCTCATCAACAGATAGTGACTCTTCTAATGGTACAGTTTTGAATTTTTTTTTTAAGAGTTTCTAAAACAGTTTTTATTTTAAACAATCTATCATGCCATGGTTGTCCTTTAGGGATATAACTATCATTATTACAAAAATGTAGAAATCGTCTAATTTTTTTAAAGATATTTACTGTCATAGTGTTTTTTATTACATGATTTCCTAAATTTTCAGACCAATATTGCCTAATACCAGGAACTATACATATAGAGGTCATAATACATATTCCCAAATATCGTTTTAAATCAATATCTGTTACTTCAAATGGTTTATTCAGATTTTTTTGTAAACTTTACCTCAACAATTTTTCACATATATGTTTTATGAGATCAGAAGAAAAAAATAGTTAAAAAATCTAAGGGAGATTCTAAATCAAGAAAAGGGTCTTGTGGGAGAGAGGTGTCACCTTTGAATTTAATTTCATCAGGAGAAATCTGAAATGGTCGCTTTTTCCAAATTACAGATATATATTTTATTAATTTGAAGAAATTAGGCTCGTTAGTAGTATTTATTTTATCAACAGTTGGAGTGTACAATACTGATACTCCACTAGTTGAAGTATTATTTACCAAAGGCTGCCTTAAATTTAATGATTCAGAATTGTTTAAAATAACAAGTATAGAGTTTGCTAAATCATTATAAGAATAAAAATATTTTGATCTAGATCAGGAAGATCAATAATATCAACATTACCATCATTGTAGTCATATGTATCAGTATCATAATTTTCACAAATCAGTTCATCTAAATTTAAATCTTCTAATTCATCTTCAGATCCTTCAGGAGGTCTTAAGAAAAGTAGATCTTCAATTTCATAGTATTGCAAGACATTTTTGGAAGCCATAGTATAGAAGACCACACTAGATATTGAATAATACCAAATATCCAGTTTTATTAATTTGAAACAAGACTTTTAATTAAACAGTAAAAAAAAAAACAAATAAAATAATAATTTTTCAAAACTTACCAAGAAAACTTGATGATGACGTTGTAACTCGTAATATCAATAAGTAAAGAAAAAATATCAAATATGTAAAGAAAATAAATAAATAACGAATGATAATTACTGTACCTTGTACGTATATGTAACAGATATGCAACACATCTATAATTATAATTAACTAGGTTATAATTGACTAGGTTCCCCTTGATAAGCATTGTAATTGTTTAAAAATAACGATTTTAAAAGTTAAGAAGATTACAACAAATCTAATAATATTTTTTCCAACTTGCTGTGATGATATTTCAAACAAAATAATGTGATAAAAACATGTCTATCAACAGTTTTCTGATATTACGATATACGTTATAAACAGCTGATTTATGGTGGTTAGAATGCTATAAGGTAACATAATTACTGTATAATATAAACATAGGTATGCTTGTGTTAATATAAATGACGAGTTATATGCCAATACTGACTTTTTCTTAGTTATAATACGTTTTAGTTGTTGTAGCAGATATGCAACATATGCAGTGAAGAGTTAAGACAATCGCATTTACTTGGCTTTTTACTCGTGTTGGTTTCTATGATATTTTTGATATGAATGTATTTTCATGTACGTTTACAATGCCTGTTACATTGATCTTTTCATCTGGAAAGTACATAAAACCTACGAAAATACGCGTACTTAAAATTAAACGAAAAACAAACAAAAAAATCATATATTATACGTTTAAGATTATAAAATATTAATCGAAATAATTGATTGGACTGTGAAGGCGCGAGAGAGAGATATTGTGTGTGTTAGACGCATAACCATTAGCAGGACATTCAGATTCTGAATCAGTATATTGGAAGATGTTAATAATATTATTATTTATTGTCGCCGGAATTCAGAACGTTCGACACGAATGCGTTTGGTCGTGTTTACGAAAATGTACGGATATTGGACTTCTGGGTCGCAAAGACGACAGCAGTGCATTTGCCAGGGATAATAAAAATGTAAATACTATACGGATAGCAGTGGATTATACTGTATAGATGGAGCGTACATAGCTGTAGTATAGGATGTAAAATACAAACGATCGTTTTTGATAGTAAAATGTCCGTGTTCCCATCTAATTGGACTTCATTGTTTTTCCTTTACTTCATTCGGCCATTAAATAAAAACAGCTATTTTCGTCGGAAAAAACGTTTCAATTTCTCTAACATTGATGTAAATATATATATATATATAATTTTTGGTAGACTTAAGTTTGTATTCACATAAAGCCGTTTACAAATAATGTCTTCCCAATCAACAGAGGATTTGTAGAATTAATAAGTACGTAATAATACTATGATAAGAGTTCAATTGTTTCCCCCACCTTAATACGCAATGCAAGAATATACTTTATACATACTTGTTTTTAATGATGTTTAAATAAATACAACTCATTTCAGTCGACGGAGAGAAAAAGTATAATAATAATAATAATAATAATCTAATACTATATCGTACCATCGTGTAACGAACAATGTTTTCACATTGTTGCTCGGCAAGGACCAGCGGTGCACCCTATGCAGTCTGTGTAGATGTTAGTTTTCATTAAAACAACGTTTCACTATGTTTTGTATTACACACACAAGCTTATTAAAATGCACGAATCTGAAGGTTGGAAGAACATCTGTGGACCTCTGCGGTGCATCATCCAACGTATACTATGTATAATATTATTATGACAGTCTCGTGGGATGAGACACGATTGAGCATAAATTGTCGGTGCATCAATGGAAATCGAAACATAAAAGAAAACCAACACGATTGAGCATAAAAAACTGCAACGTTGCCATTTTAAATTTAGAACTGTATTATACAAAAAAAATTATTTAAATAATTATAATAATTTAAAATATAACATGGCCAAAAAAATGTTTTCATAGTCAATATGTAATATACCTAGTCGCATTATATAGCATATAGATCTGTTTGATAATAATAAAATAATAATTATAATAAAATAAAATCAAAATATTTATAAATTAAATTAATATACCTTGGTATCTGTTTCCAAGTTGTCTTAACCTTTTCAGACCTGATGTCCCCCATAGGGGACATACTTTAAAAACAATGATTTAAGCCAAACGAAAAGAGTTTAATGAATTATAAATATGTTAGTAATATATTACACGTACGCTGATAACAACAAAAATAATTTCAATAAATTGCTGTCAATTGATTATGCGTGATAAGAATAATAAAAAAAAAAAAAAATGCAATATGCGTTATTGTGCAAAATATAATTTTGGTTATTGATAAAAGTTGTTGATATAGTTTTAAAAATCTGTTATTTTTTTTCTTCCATGACAATATAATAACTTAGATATGTGAATAGTTGTTTTTATCATTTATGTTTTCAGAGTGATAATAAAGCAGCTGTTAGGTATGTACCCTATGAGGGACATCAGGCGCGTACGACGTCAATAATAATTGATAAATATTGTTGATAACAATAAATTTTCCGTTTTACATTTATGTTTTGTGCCTGGAAGAGAGTGTTTCCGTTTGAAACATACGCAATTAGTTTTTAAGCTATTGCATAGCTTTTATCGCAGGCCTGGTGTAGTTACTGAAAAAAAACTTTATAATAATATTATGTATTTTCCATTATTAGTTGTAATTGTTGACTCCTTGTACGCCTGATGTCCCTCATAGGGGACATATCATTTATTCCTAAGAAAATGAAGTAAAAAAAAAAAAAAAATTGTTTTCATCTTATTAACTCCCTAAATACCAAATATTGATAAACCAAAAAATTAAAACTCCAAAAAATTAATTCCAGGTCTGAAAGGGTTAAATATATTAATAAAGATTCCGTATTCTTACGATTTAAATACTGGTTGTAAGCTTGAATATTAAATTCAAACCTACAACCAGTATTTAATTTAACATTTGTTGACAAAATGTTGACAACGTGAATTTGCCAACATCGCATAAAATATTCTATGCTCAATCGTGTTGCTAAAAAGGTCTATGCTCAATCGTTTTATGCTCAATCGTGCTTTACCGGTCTCGTGTGGAAACGATTAATATAGCAATCGAATAAATAGCGAAATGTTAATTAAGTATACATTTTACTGAATTAATAGTTTTATTTTAAAAATATAATTACTTAACGTCTATTAGAAACGTATTAATCGCAGTACATCGAACGTTTTCGTAAGCAGTCGAAATGATAGCCGATAGAAATGTTGGTAAAGCGTCGACGCACACCTCTTTAAATTGTATTATTAGGTATTCAACTGTCGACGAATCACTTGAATAATATTAGCATCTTCTACCATGGTGGCGTTATTAATAATTATTATTAACAATGGAATCGTGTGGGAATCGTATTGCGTTTACGCGGTACAGTGATCGACGGCGAACTCGATGTACATTTGAATGGGCTATTTATGGCGTGTTGTACTGCTCGTGGATAGGTATTGCTCGAATATTAAAATAATAACTGCACCACATTACATCCAGTGCCGGTTTTAGGGTAGGGATTGCAAAGGAGGCAATTTCTCGCGGCGGAAATTTTTTAGCGGTGAAAACGAAATTTTTTCTAATGCATTATAATTTTTAATCATTGAAAAACGTGTACTAACAAATAATAATGGAAAAATAATATTAAGTCACCTACTGCAGAATTGGCAGGAGAGTGAACGTTCAGCGTATTATTAGTATGACCATATTATTATTATGGCGATCGCGATTTTCCATTTTTGTTGGTAATTTATTATAAATTATTATTAAATATTATTATATATTATTATTAGTATTTTATTATAATGTATTATATTCGAAAATAAATTGTGTATACATTATAGCAATACGTACAGCAGTTAACACGCAGACACATAATTGTGTTTGTTGTATACCCGTATGGCTGTATTATAATTTATAACCATCAGATTATTAAATTTGATATTTAAATGTTTTATTAAATTTTTAATCATGTATTTGCACACTACTGAGTAATTTTTTTATTGTTCTATCGTACATTCGTCTTTGGAGTCTCGTGTACCGTAGTCGTTGTTTCGTCAACTGTCAAGTCATATTGTCTGATAACATTGATTTTAAATACTATAGTATTTATAATCAATGCTGATAATCAAACAGTCTTAATATTTTCTAAAGACAGTTTTTCTTCAACTAACGTTAGTGGAGTGTGCATAAAGTGCTGGAATGGTGCTAAATGTTTATACTAAATAGGTACTAATATTTCTGTTATACTAAAACTACTGATGTTACGATATGTTTATAAATATAGATACATTTAAAAGTTTTAATGTTATTATTTACATTTCTTTTTTTTTATGATGGTGTATAATGGGTGCAACAGTCTTGCAAAGAGAAATATTTTAAAATCTGTCCCCATGCGGCATATTCGTTAATCCGGTACTGATGACTAACGTGTATTTTTTTTTTTTTTTTAGAAAGGGACGCGGTGCTACAGCTGATGTGAAAACACGTGTTCGAAACATGTTTAAACCGTTATCACGATTACGCTCTCTTGGTATTTATATTAGCGTAAAGTAAAACTAATAGACCAACACATACTGCAACCACTACTACTACTACTACTACTACTAAAACACTAAACTACTACAACTACTACTACGTGTATTGTAATCGGCGTACACAAGATAAAAGTTATTGAACATGTGGCTATAAATATCGATTATATATTAACACGGTTTCGGACGTGTTTATACAGCACTAATAAATATTGGTAGTTAATCGTGTTAATCTTAGCCAAAACTTTCAAAATATTAAAAAACTTACATTTTTAATATATATGTTTTACGATGGAAAACAATGAACCTAAAGGTAGGTAGACCGATGATATTTCATTTTATTTTTGTAAAAAATTGCGATCGAAACTTTTAATTTTTATTCTTAGTACCTATGGTTTTAAACACATTCCGGTGATAACTTATTCTGTTTCAGAAACCGTGACCTCGACGCCTTTTCTTACTGCTCAAATCGTACCATTGGATAAAGCCATCGAAATAATCGGTAAGTTCAACTGTACAAGATTTAATGGCTACAACCCGTTTGCGCACATTTACATTTTTTACGACTCGTTTGCACACAAAAACACAACTCATTTGCGCACGATTTGCGAACAATAGAAACCTTTTTTCGAAGAAATTTACCCACATATAGGGTGTACATAACCTGTGTACCTACCTCCAAATTTCGAATTGGTTATAAGCTAGGTTGAGGACCAAAAAGTGTTAAATATGCATGCATTTATATACTAAAAACAGGCAAATAGGCTTGGAAATATAGAAAAAACATGCAAATGCATTAAATTCACAGCCCTTGTCATCAGCGATGGTGGAACATTATTATACTCTACAACATTTTTACAACTTTTTTAGATTTATAATCAGAGTATATTTTTTTCATATAATTTTGTTTTTTTAATACTTCTTTTCTACGGGTATTTCCTTTATTTTTTTTTAGTGAATTAATTTTTAAATCAATATCGACTTGAATTTCCATAAGTGTTTGAATAATTTGGTGAATATGAGGGTGGGGATATAAAATTGACTATTGAAATGCATGTGAAAGTTTTCAGCTCCGTTCGTTATTCTTGGGCACTATTGTCGATGTATTGTCTGGTTCACTAGCCCATAATTCTGGCTCAAAATCAGCATCAACATCAACATAATTTTTTAATATATAGTCAGGAAAATCTATACTTATGTTACATGGAGCTATTGAAATTATTTCAGTAAATGCGTCCGAAACGTCATTAGGGTCTAAATAAGGTAAACCGAAAAAATATTTAAGCCACCTTCCAACTTCAGAATCATTTTTTGAGTATTCTTTAAATAAACTTTTATTTTTCTTCAAACGCCGGAATCAACTTTGTCCTAAATGGAATTTACAGCAAACTATTTTACACTGCGGAAAACTGAAGAACAGCATTGTGTGCAGCTTTTTCAAAATCTGCATGAAATATTTTTACACTTAAGTTTTTTCCTACTAACTGCATTGACAAGTTCATTATGGTTTTCCACATAGACACATATGTTGATGCATGTTTATTTTTTAAAAAACAGTATACTACTGGTAAATAATAATAATTTGTATAAGCATGAATTGTATACAATTGTATGAAATATTTTGGCGCATACGTAAAAGTTCCATCACCAGAAACATGTTCATTATTAGAAAGCACTTCCAAGTTATTTTTATAGAATTTATAGAATTATCATCGCTTGAAAAACAAAATTGATTACCTTTATATAACAACGTTTGTTTCATTTCTAAAAGTTGCTCTAAAGACTCGTCATAGTTTGATGGTAGTGTGGGAATGTGTTTTTTTCGTACATCATATATTGAACGACGTATCAGCTTCAAATCACCATGTTCCATGTTCTCCGCAACATCACTTTTTTTTTAACTCTTGGCGTACTAATTTGTTTGGACGAGTATGTAGATCATTTTCTGCATTTCTTTTCAATAAGCTCCTTATAATTTCTTTAGTTATAATTTCATCTGAATATGCCTCATGGTTATGTTCCGAACTTTTAGATTGGTCAACAATTTGGTCACTATTATTGCTTACAATTACGCTAGCATTACAAAATTTATTAGTACACCGATAATTGAAATTTCCATTTTTTAATTTCCTATACCCTCGAAATTTAAAATGATTCAATACAACGTTTTTCTCTCCGTGTTAAACAAAAAGCGTCCATCGTTATTTCGCCGAAATCGGAGACTAAACGAAAATGTACAACAGATTAGTTATAACATCAATTGATTATAGAATTAATGTTCTATAATCAATGGTTATAACTTATAAGACTTATCAGTTATCGTCGGAAACATTTAACAAAAATAGTGTTAGATTAGAAATAAAGTAACAAAGATTAAAGCTTGTCCCACACGATTCATGCACTTGATGAGCACAGAAATCACGATTATAAAGTCCCTACAACTGATGAGAAACCATGATTGAAAATAATCGTTATACTTTAAGACATCCTGTACACCCAAAACCGTACCTACAAGCAGGTTTCCATTGTTCAAAATTTTGTGCGCAAACGAGTCTCAACCAGATTTAATATAGTCAAAAATGTCATTGCTATCCAATTCAGTATTATTAATATCATGTGCATAGAAAGTGTTTGTAATCTATGGTTAGTCGTTGGTACCTGAAACGAATACGACTATACGAGCCAATGTATATAAATATATATGTTACGGGTAATATTAACTTTAGGATAATGTCAAAATTAACCGTGCATGTTGGCTAATGTGTAATTTTATGTTTACAAATAAAAAATATCAACTCTATCGGGAAGGTGTTAAAAAAAATTAAATATGATTTTTGTTAGCATTCCATTTACTGTAGTGTCACAATAATAAAGCGTCAGATGGCCATAGTATAATGACTTATAATTATTTATTTTAACGATAACGTGAAAAATAAATGGGTCCAATATTCTAGGTACCTAGGTATAGTATCTTAATTGGACGATACTTTAGTTCCAGCCTTATATACTTCACAAATGCAATTCACGACGTCGATATGTAGTTAAACTGTACCACAAGTGTTCACGTGTGATGTTACTAATTACCAATGATTGTGTTTTATTCTATTTTTTTTTTTTTAACATTATCCGATTAGAGTTTTTTAGAGAACAGTTATTCAAATAAACGATAAAATTCTGTTTTTTTTTCCATTTTGTTTTAATAAAAAAAAGAATATTGAATAATATCACGTGTGAACACAGAGTGCGGAGTAATTGCAAATCGGTATCGTAAATTGTTTGGCTATAGTCCTGACCTGTGGTCAATGGCAAGCCAATAGAACTATAAGGAAAAGTTGAGTTAAAACAGGTATTTAGTAAATATACAAAAAGCGAATTTTATTGACGGAACTTTAATACAGTTAACATAACGAGTACGCGACGACGCAGCGGATAACGGACAACAACGAAAAGCAAAAAATAAAACGACCACTGGCGGGACCTGGTCGTGTTGAGTCGAGAGAGGGGGGGGAAACGGTCGCTGCGTTGCCGCGTTAACAATGATAAGGTGAGAGGTCGCCACACTACCTCCCCCTTGGGAAAAAGAAACGAACTCGTTTTTTGGTGCGCTCACACTCTGGGCTGCGTAGAATGGATTGAATCTGAGATGTTGATAGGGATTGCGAATCGACGAGGTTGGCGGCGTATGAGTGGTCGGCTACAGGATCTTCTCGGAGGATGAAGGCTGGCTTAAGACGATCTATCGCGATCCAACTCGTACGATTATTAAGCTGTAGCTTAAAATTTGTACTATTGCGGTCTAACACGGCGAAGGGGCCGTCGTAACGCGGTTGAAGTGGCTTTCGCGTCGAATTGACGCGGAGAAAAACGTGCGTAGCGGCTTGTAGCTCTTCCGGGACGAAAATCGAACGTTTCGAATGATCTGTACCTGGAATTGGGCGGAGTAATGACATTGACTCCTTGAGGACGCGGATCAAATCCGGGGCGTGAGGCTCGGGTTGGACAGCGTGGAAAAATTCGCCGGGCAAGCGCAATGTCGTACCGTAGACCATTTCAGCGGGCGAACAACCCAGTTCTGGTTTAGTGATGCTGCGGAGCGCTAACAGTACCGTCGGCAAACTCTTGGTCCATTGAGGGTTGTTGTGGGCGGTCAATGCTGCTTTGAGCGGCCGGTGCAATCGCTCGATTAGGCCATTTGCCTGCGGGTGGTAAGGAGAAGTTCGAATATGACGGAAACCGTAAGTTTGACTGAGAGACGCGAATAACTGGGACTCGAATTGCCTTCCTTGGTCCGTCGTAACAATGTCAGGGATACCGAAGCGCGAAAACCACTGCGAGACTAGTTTGTCGGCGACAACATAAGCTGACATATTGATTAGTGGGTATGCTTCTGGCCAGCGAGTGTACCTGTCTATGGCCGTGAGTAAGTACTCGTGTCCGTCGGAAGGAGGTAAAGGCCCGACCAGATCAATATGAATATGTCCGAATCGTCGCTCAGGTACCGCAAAAGGCATCACCGGCGCTATAACGTGACGTTGCACCTTGGTCCGTTGGCAAGTTATGCAACTCCTTGCCCAGTTGCGGATCTGTCGATCCATGTTCACCCAACTGTGTCGTTCCTTGACCAAGGCGAGCGTAGCTTTGATGCCGGGGTGAGCCTGGTTATGAATGATATCAAAAACACGACGTCGAAGCGTCGCGGGGACGTAGGTACGCAACCTGCCGGGTGCCGAAACGTCGAAGTAGACAGGACCTGAAACCGTATCATGTGCCTCCAGGCGCAAAGAACTGGTGAGTGTACCGTTCAGCAGGCCCTTCAACTCTGGATCTTCAGCTTGGTCCATAGCTAATGACGCGAAATCTGGTAGTTGTGCGTGACAAGTGACAGTCTCGAGTCGAGAAAGGGCGTCCGGAACTACATTTTTGTCACCTTGGACGTGTTCGACCCGTTGTACGAACTGCGCGATAAAGCTAATGTGCCGCAACTGCCTGTCGCTGTACTTGTCGGTCTTGGCGGTTAACATGTGTGTGAGTGGTTTATGGTCGGTTAACAACGCGGTGCACCTACCTTCGACGAAATGAAGAAAATGACGAATTGCTTGATACGCTGCCAGTAATTCTCGGTCAAAAGTGCTATAGCGGGCTTGTGTGGGCGTCAACTTCCTCGAGAAAAAACCGAGTGGTTCCCAACGGTCGTTGTTAAATTGCTCTAAAACCGCGCCAATGGCCGTGTTCGATGCGTCAGTCGCGATTCGGAGATTAGCGTCCGGCATGGGGTGAGCTAAATGTACGGTGCTCGCGAGAGCGTTGCGCGATTTCTCGAAAGCATCGCGCGTATCTTGTGTCCACTGCAACCTTCCGTCTTTCTGTTTGACTGACGAAACGAGATCGTATAACGGGGCTTGTAACTGAGCTGCGTTTGGAATAAACCTGTGGTAATAATTGATCGAGCCGAGGAAACGTTGAAGCGATTTTTTTGACGACGGGAGCGGCCAATTCTGAACGTCATCGACTCGTTCGGGTAACGGACTGCATCCTTTGCCATTGACGAGGTGCCCGAGAAAAACCAACTGTTGAACTCCGAAAACGCACTTGCTGACATTGATTGCCACACCGTATTTTTGAAATCGTTCCAGGACGGAACGTAAGTGTGTCTCGTGTTCTCGTTCGGAATGCGATGCAATCAATACATCATCAATGTAGGCGAAAACAAAATCCAAACCACGGAGGATCTCGTTGACAAAACGCTGAAAGGTTTGTGCGGCATTTTTAAGGCCGAAGCACATGACTGGAAATTCGTACAACCCAAAGGGCGTTGTCACGGCTGTTTTAGGGATGTCCCCGTGTGCGACCGGAATCTGGTGGTAAGCGCGCACCAGGTCGAGCTTCGAAAAAATCGTTCTACCATAAAGGTTATTGCAAAAGTCGTGTATGTGAAGAAGAGGGTATCGATCTGGTTTGGTCACGGCGTTTAATCGTCGGTAGTCACCGCAGGGACGAAAAGAGCCGTCTTTCTTACCGACAAGCAATAACGGGCTGGCCCAAGCGCTGTCTGACGGTCGACATATACCAGCCTGGAGCATGAATTCGAACTCCTTTCGCGCTATGGCGAGACGATCGGGAGCGAGTCGACGTGGACGCGTAAATACAGGCGGTCCGGTAGTAGTCAACACGTGCTCGACGTTATGCGTAAACGCGGCGGGGACCGGTGATTCACGTGTAATCTTGGGGAACTCGGCAACTAACTTGGTCCACGTATGCGGTTGTGATATCACGCAAATAGTTGGCGGAACGGTACTTACAGTAGCAATCTTCGAAGCAAGACCGGAACTCAAATCGACTAGGCGACTGCGGCGGACGTCAACCAGTAATCCGAAATAGTGGAGAAAATCTGCTCCTATGATACCTCTGGTGACATCTGCAATCTCGAATGTCCACGTAAAAGGCCTGGTGAGTCCCAGATCAAGGTTAAGCGACTTCCGCCCGTAGGTTTGAATTCTTGTTCCGTTAGCGGCGGTGAGGACAATTCCGGAGGTCGGTCTTTGACCAACAGACGGTGGAAGGACTGAAATGTCGGCCCCTGAATCGATGAGGAAGCGCCTCCCGGAATGTGCGTCGGTGACGAAAACGCGTCGACTGTTACGAGCGGCGAGAGACTGGTCTGTCTCCGCCGCTCCTATCAGTTTTCCGCCGGTTTGAAATTGCACGGAGATCTACAATTTTTCGCATCCGCGCCGAAACGATTGTGATAAAAACACAAGTTGTTTTTGTTGTTGTTGCGAGATTTTGAACGCGATCGCGAACGGCCGTGATAAGGCTTGGCAGCGGCCTGCCGTGTTACCAGATTCGCGACTTGTGTGGTAAGCGCTGCGATCGCGTTCTCCATCACGCGGAATCGGTCGGTTGACGCATCGGTACTGTTGACAGCATGGAGGTCGAAAGAGGTACCAGCCTCCATGACTCGATCGGCACGTTCGGCAAGGTCCTCCAACGAACCGTCTTGCCCGGCGATTATGGCACTGGTAGTGGCAGGTAACTTCTGCAGCCAAAATTGTTTAAGGGCGTCCTCGCCGATGCCATCCGGTAAAATGCTACGCATATCTCGTAGTAACTGGGTTGGACGGCGATCTCCTAAACCACCGGGCTGGACGAAACTGCGAAAACGTGCTGATTGAGGAACCGCGAAAATAGCGATGAGGCGTTGTTTGAGGGTCTCGTAGCAAACTTTCGGGCCAATGAGATCGCGGACGGCTCTAACGCCTTCTTCGTCTAAAGCAGCAACCACGTGGTTAGCTCTTGAGAGATCCGAACGAAGTCGGTGAACATCGAAAACGGCTTCCACGTGTAGAAACCACTCACGTGGTGAGTGTCGCCAAAACGAGGGTAGGCGCACCTGCGCGACGCTCGCGACGGTTACGGACGGCGGGTTCGGCGGATCACTTGCGGGCGAGTCGTTTTCGAGCGAGAGTAAATCACGGCACTCGTTTGCGGAAGACATAATGCGTGTCGAAAAAAGAAACTCGAGGTCACCAATTTGGCTATAGTCCTGACCTGTGGTCAATGGCAAGCCAATAGAACTATAAGGAAAAGTTGAGTTAAAACAGGTATTTAGTAAATATACAAAAAGCGAATTTTATTGACGGAACTTTAATACAGTTAACATAACGAGTACGCGACGACGCAGCGGATAACGGACAACAACGAAAAGCAAAAAATAAAACGACCACTGGCGGGACCTGGTCGTGTTGAGTCGAGAGAGGGGGGGGAAACGGTCGCTGCGTTGCCGCGTTAACAATGATAAGGTGAGAGGTCGCCACAATTGCATTTGGGTAGGGGCATCTGGCACTTCTCCCGAAAATGATAAGAAAAAAAAAATGATAAGTACTTCCGATCTCAACTACATGTACCAACTTAGAAACTTAAATTCCCTACAAATTGTACGAACATTGATACCACCATAGAAATTTGATTTATGTATTTTTTGAAATAAATTTATTTTCAAATTCAAATATTATTGTACAATTATTGTGCAGTTCAATAATTATTGTTTAATCAAAAAAAACTTCAAAATCAACATTTTGGGAAAATTAAAAACGGAACTCACTGGAGAATACCACTGAGATCAATTCGACATCCGAGGAAAATCTTCGTTCCACCTTCGGTTGCTTAACAAAATGAAAATGAAAATGAAAAATTCGAAATTTTGAAAATCTACCTTACGTGTTGTTTTACGTGGAAACGGTAAGGTTTTGGGATATATTCTATAGAGATTAATCGGTTTCTCGTAACGAATAACATGAAATGTATATTTTGGTTTTTTCAAAATCTCGATATTTATGACCTTTAACTTTAAGATATCGATGAAAACGTGAGGGTTCTTAAAAATAAAAAATCTTGAAAAACGTTTACTGCATAAAAAAAATAGAGATGTAAGTACATTAGAAATAGAAACTTATACACTTGGTAATTTTATAGATTTTAGACCATTCTTAACCTAATGTAGGTTTGGCCTTTCAAAGTGTAATCCATTAAAAATGTTTAAATTGGACCCCACTTGAAAGTCTGATGATGGGTGGTTGCAATTGTATTGTATTTCGTATAAATATTGTTTTTTCATAGAATGTTATGGTATATTTATATAAAGTCCTTAAATATTATTATGATTTCCTATGCACACATTTGAAGATATAAAAATGTTGTACTCTTACATGTTTTTTGAAAATAGGGGCGGCTTCTATAATTTGTTATTGTTTTGGATAAAAAAAACTAGCATTTTTTTTTACGATTTCGAAAATTTAAGTAGAAATCCAAAATCCTTCAATATTGGTGTTATATTCACGATATCTGCAAGGATCGATTAAAACGTGTCTCAATATAATTTCCCAGCTCGTAGAGCTTTTTTCACAAGATTAGTTTAATAAATCGTAATTGCAAATTGTAAATTTTTCAAAAAAAAATTGGCGGGAAATTAAATCTAATAAAATCCTAAATCCTACATTAAATCTAACGGTTTTCGTTCGATCATTACAAAACTCGAGATCTTGGTTTTTTGGCGTACGACGATTCAAAAAGGGTCTATGGTCAAAGTGCGTATGATCATTATTTCGCATATAATCGGAGTAGCAAAAAAATTGAAAAACGCATTACGTGATTTTTCGTATAACCAAACGTTTCATTATGGTATAGGTACGTCCGTTTAACATTTTAAGTAATAATTAATTTGAAGTTTTTTTCGTATTTAGTAGGCGTGTAGCTAATTTTTTGTTTATTTTAATCGATAGGTATTTTATATAAGAATAAAATATTAAAACCTATATAATAATAGGTTAATTCACTCTCGTATATATATATATATATATATTTGAGAAACACAAAATTGGAACGTCTAGACGTAAGTTTTGATATATTATGTATCCACAATAACATTTTACATGTTATATATAATAATTATGTTTGAATTATAAAAAATAAAAACTTTTTTTAAATATATTGTGTTTTGAACTTTTTTGGATAATACAGGTTAACCTGTATCTAATGAACGTATATTAACAACCTAAAAAAAATGGAAAGTCCACTAATTATAAAATATCAATATTTAATAGACACCTTTAAAAATCTAATCTATCTAATACTAATAAATATCTACATAATGTCATAAATGTACTGGACAAAATGGATATTTGGGATGTCTAATATATTTCCAATGGATGAGTTGTGTTATGTGGGTATATTGATGATATGCCTTCAATTCGAATTACCAACAACTAATTGAAACATAGTTTTCTGCTAGAATATAAGCGTATAGCACTGAGAGGTATAAACGTCTGAATGTCTTTTCAAAGTAGAAATTTTTTTATTTTATTTGATAGTTAGTAAATAGTAAATACCTACCTACCATCTATATAATCAATGTCTATGCCCTATGAGTTCGTATTACCTAATAATGTATTAAATGGTTTGTTTTTTCAGTACCTAGATAGTTGATAGGTATTCTACAATAAGAACAAAGGCATATCTAGTATATTACTTATATCAGACTCATAAAAAGATTAATTACACTTTAAAAAATAATACGATATGTATATTAGAGATCATGTTTGATAGGTAGGTATCTACCGTAGGTAGTTCATTTAGAAGTCAGTAGGGACGTAGGGTAGGTAGGTACTTATTTAAATTGAGAATTCCATCTACTGTCAGACACGACCATATGATTGATTCTTTTGCCATTGCAATCATCAAAACAAATTATTAATAAGCTTAGAAAATGGTATAACAGACACAACAAACATTGAACCATTTTTGAAATTGTCTAAATGTTTAATGTACATTATCGAATGGCTGCGGTTCAAACATATATAGTCTTTAGATAACTTAATATTGTTGCTGAATATTTTGCACACAAATTACAAGTCTTAAACGCCTCTAACTAGCTGAAACTCGATGGAAAATGTAACCATAGTTTCACTATGGATCTAATGTTGCCGTCCGCTTTCGGGTGAGCTTAATCATACACATGGGACATTGAAAGTAGGTTAAATGTATAGTTTATCGATACAAAATGTTATGAAGATTTCATTACAATGGTCAGTTTAACAACTACAATGTACAATTCAGATGTTTAATAGGACCAATTATTAATGATACATTATACAAGCCACAAGGAACTATTATAGTGATTGATGTAGGACTGTGTCTGATCCTCATAGGAGATTATCTATTTGGAAAAACTCAGTGCTATTGCAATTCATCATAATTGTTTATCTAAGGTAATGTTAATAATTTTATTAGTATTGTGGTATCCTAATTTTGATTGAATAAAAGTAATTTTGTCAACAATATTTTGTGTAAGTTGCTATTTTAGACAAATACTTTGCCATACAAGTACCTAAGTGTTTGGTAGATGTATAACTCTTGCACAACTTCAAAGGAAGAATATATTGCCTATCATATACAATGACTTTAAAAACGATGCGTGATGTCATGTGACTTGCTTACTCAAGCTTATGTAAATACATTTTTGATACTGATGTTAATGTATTATATTAATTATTTAAGTGATTTACATAATAGTTAAATGTATGAAGTTATGCCACATTTATAATATAATCACAAAATTTTTATTAATTTGTTCGTTTGTTTGTTGTAGTCAGCAAATAAGCTTTTCTGGAGAAAATAGCTTTAGAATATTGTACTATAATATTATCATTGACTAATCACCATCATCTGATTCAGCTACTGTAACGTCCCCTCTTTAACCTCTCCTTCTCTGTGGGTTTCCGTTAAAGTTATGTTTATTTTCTACGAGGTCTCGGGGACTCGACCTCGGTGTGTGATACTCAAATGTTATGGAACAGGGTTACCTCAAATAATTTACAAAACTGCATGTATAATATATTATAATATAAATAAATACGTTACTGAAATCTGACAATGAATATTTGAATAGGGTAGGTGAGCACTGAGGTAAGTGTAGTCTTGATGAAGATCTTGATTGGTGTCCGATTGATGGTCTTCGGTTCACTCTTCGACTGCGTTGACTCTACTCGTTGCTCCTCGACTGCGTTGACTCTACTCGTTGCTCCTCGACTTGCTATTCTATACCGTCTTATATCCATGCCGGCAAATCCCTTAGTTAGCATTTATTATTGTCATTCATTTGACGTTTCGCACACTCAACATATTAGCCATATTGTCCTACTTAATGAGCAATGTACGATTTTTATAAACAACAATCGTTACATGTACCCCTTGTCCATTTAAATCTGGACCCCAGATTTGGGAAGTAAACACAATGGAAACCGTGTTGGTGGTAATGATTTAGGTGTTGTAATTTGCGGTTTGTCCATTTGAAGAAAATAGCGGTACTCCAACCGCCTCCGACTGCTAAATATTCTTCTGGACCGAGTCATTGGATAAACAATTTGCTTCAGTGCCGAATTATTTTAATTGTAACTTCTCTTGGCTAACTGATGTTGGACTCGTATTGACGCTTATTACAACAGGCTACGTCTAGGCAAATTCGTGACATTTGAAAAAAACCTCCCTCGAGATTTTGACATGAATTATAATGAGTAGTAAATAGGTGAACAAATCTTCCTTCCTTCGTTAATGACACCCTTCCTTTCTCCATAAGGGACACCCACGGTTGTCCTCATTTACTCCTTTCTTTTTTTAACATTTTCAATCATTTAACATACGTTTTACAACTATTACAAATATAACAAATTTTCAACAAATAATTTTATAAATATTTTTCATTATTTTTAACATACCTGAACATTTTTTTTTTTTTTTTTTTACATTTTTCATAATTTTTCAACAAATTTTCTACAGATTATTTTTATAACATTTTTCATCAATTATCATTATTATTACTACAATTTTTTTTCTCCTCTGACATAATACAATTATCATTCTTATAGTATAAATCACATAATTTTTTAAACAATTTTTTTTTTTTTTTTTTTTACATTTTTCATAAATTTTCAACAAATTTTCTACAATTTATTTTTATAACATTTTTCATCAATTATTATTATTATTATTACAATTTTTTTTCTCTGACATAATACAATTATCATTCTTATAATATAAATCACATAATTTTTTAAAATTATTTAACATTTTAAACAATTTAATTTTTAACAGTAAAAATAATCCCAAATCCCAATTTAATATAATAATTAAATATATGATAATACAATAATTCGACGGTACTTCATTAATATTGATAAACAATATTAATGAGTGCTATTGTATCCTAACTCGTTAGTGCAGTATATGTTACCCTCCAACTCCAATATTATTTGAAATAAATAATATTGTGTGGAATAGTAACATAATATTGCAAAACGTCATATTTATATTCATACATATATATAAATATACAAATAAACATGATGTGTTGTTAATTAATGAATCGAAAAATTGCGAGTTGAATTTGTTATATAAAAGATTTTTGCTGGTAACAGCATAATAGTGACCTAAATAGTATATTTTCCATATAATAATCAGCCTAGAGAAGTGCTATTAGTCGCGTCAACATTTATTATTAGAATATTAAGAATAATAATAAACGTTCATAATTTCCGAACGGTCTCTATATTGCTTAATTTGGTGTATATGTTTTTTTTCTACACATTTTTTTCTATTTTTTATGATTTCCACTAAATAAGTTACCGGATTAATTTTTTTGGTTATGGTATAAGGCCCTTCATACCTATCTGAAAATTTATCCTTTCTGACATTTGTTTTAATCAAAACCTTCTCTCCAACATAAAATTCGATATCATTTTTTCCTTTGTCTGCATACCATTTTTGTTTATCAAATGCTTTTTTTAAAATTTCGGGAAGTTTTTCTCTAATTGTGTTCAATTTTTTTATTTCATCTATGACTGAATGATCTAGATTTGCCGGAATAACTGCAATATCAAAAAGTGTTTGGGGTTCATAACCATGTACCAAGTAAAAAGGGGTAAATCCTGTTGAAAAATGAATAGCTGTATTATAAGCATGTAGTACTATCGGTAGTACGTCAGTCCATTTTTCACCATTTGCCACATATGGTGAAATCATATCAATAATTACCTGATTTTGTCTCTCTACTTGTCCTTGACTAGTAGGTCTATAAGCAATGCCTTCAGTTTTTTCTATCCCTAACGCTGATAGTAATTGTTTTATTATTTTTGCTGTAAAGTGCGTTCCATTGTCTGACCGAACTATGCGAGGTGGGCCAAATGTTAAAATTAAATCTAAAAGAAATCTCGTTGTTGATTTCGCGTCAGCATTTTTAAATGGTTTCGCATAGCAGAATTTTGTCGCGCGGCATGTAGCGACTAATATATATTTGAATCCCCGGCAAATAGACATTGGACCTACGTAATCAATACAAATGTCTTGAAAAGGAATGCCACTGATAACTGTATTTGATTGTAACATTCCTACTGCAGGTCGTCTATCGGGTTTACGTTGTTGACAACTTTGACATGACACAACATAATTTTTTATATCTTTGTGCATAGAGGGCCAATGGTATCGCGATCTTATTTTGTTAAAAACTTTGTGAACCCCTAAATGAGCCCCTGACATTTTTTCGTCGTGAAAATGTTCTATAACTTGTTTTATTAAATTGTTAGGTAAAGCTATTACTAATTTTGGTGTACCATTATATATGTCCCGATAATAAAGTAAATTATCTTCATTATTAATAATATAAGATTTCGATTTTCTTAACCAATTTAATTCCACCGATTCAGGATTCTTAATTGCTTCAATAATTTTATGTAAATAATCATCACGTGTTTGTAGTAAATGAATATTAATGGTTTCCACTAGCGCTACTATTTGTTTTTGCGGTATAAACGTAGACACTGTTATATTTATTGTCGAGTTACTAAACACGTATTTTAACATACTAAACACAGTATTCCAATCTAATTTATCAAGTCCACAAGCTATTTTTGGCATGGCTAATTTTTTTATATTATTGGAATTGCAGAATTCTTTTAAATATTTTAATGTTTGAAATACAGATTTATAATCGGGTTTTTGGAAATATTTTGACTTTGTTATTAAATATATGATGAACTGGTCATTAAATTTCAGATATGCCAGTTGGCCTACCTTTTTACTCTGTGCTAGCAATTCATCTACCTTGCTATATTTGTTTTTAAAATTAAGTGCAATACCTTCCTTCATTTTAAAATCTTGTGAAACGCAATGCACTAAATTATACGTATCATCGAAATAGTCCCCGAATAAATTTTCGTTAACTAGATTTATATTAAATTCAAATTCTATTCCAGCATTATTCTTATTTATAAAATCGTTAAAAGATATTTTTTTATTTAATTTCTCGGGAAACTCAATAGTATAAATGTTCGCACTTGAATCACTGATGTCATCAACAATCGCTGTTTCATCAAAACCTACTGGGTGTCTGGATAAAAAATCTGCTGCTTTATTAAAAACACCTTGTTTGTATACTATATTAAAATCGTATCCTATTAATTTGGTTCTAATTCGGTTTAACACGTGTGAATCAGTTTTTAATTTTTGTAAACCAACTAAATTTTTATGGTCAGTCCATACAGTAAATTCTTTTCCAAATATATATTGTCGATAATAAGTACAGGCAAAGTATAATGCAGATGCTTCTAATTCTAATGCCGAATAATTTTTTTTGTGCTGATAATAATTTTTTTGATGCAAATGAAACAGGATGGATATTACCATCTTCGTCCCTTTGCTGTAATATTATGCCTAGACTTAATAAAGACGCGTCTGTAACCAAAATCGTGTCCAGATTATTTTCAAAAAAGACAATTAAGAATTTTCTATTTGGTTTATAAAATGCTTCACCTGCAGTTATATTAGAACTATCAACATTGGGACATATAATAATTAAATTAAGGTCATAAAAATTTGCAACTGCAGCGATGTCTTCACTTTCTAGCCAAATCGGTTTGTTACTTAATTTTATATTTAGCAAATTTGCAATTGTTTCAAATGTAACATATATTTTTTCGTGTGACAGCATTATTGATAATGCATACAATCCACAAAACCCGTCGCTAGGGACTTCTTTTAATTTACAACTTTTACTAGCTATTAACAACAATTGTGTTTGAATCGTGTCAGCTATTTTTTCTTCGTCAGTAAATTCGTTACTTAATTTTTTATGATAATTATTTTTTATTTCTAATGTTTCATCAAACTTTAACACTACTAGCCCTTTATCTCCAGTCAATACTAATTGCTTTCTAACAAAGTTTATATTAGCGTTATATAAATCTAAAAAATCTGTACCTAATATATTCGGTCCCATCAAATTTTTTACTACTAAACACTGAAGCGGGAATTCTATATTATTAAAATTTACAATAATTTCAACAGTACCGAGTGAATCTAAATTAGAACCGTTTGCTGTAATTAATTTTATTAAACCTATTTCTTTTGGTTGTTTTCCTAAAGGTAAGCTATCAAATTTTATTAAAGAAGCCATTGCGCCCGTATCAATAATAAAGGAATGTTCAATTTTGTTTATACTTCCCATTATTTCAAGTCGTAAACCTGGACTGAATTTTGTTGGAAATGAGACCGGATTACTTGTCGAAATAAATGTTTTGTCTAAGTGACTATTAATATTTTCATCGAGTGTGCCAAAATACTTTGATTTGTTATATGATTTTTTATTGATTGCGTTATAATTTTGTTTATAGTCTGGTAAGCATTGTTTATCGGATTTTTTACAACTATGTTTTTGAATATTATTACTTTTGTTTTTATTTGTATTCATATTTGAATTTAAAAAATGCTTATTCTCAGTTAGTATAGGTTCTTTAAAACAATTATCCAGGTCACACTTCCACTTGTTGTTGTCAGCAATATCTTTCGAAATAAAATCTTTATTTTTTATATGTGTCTTGTTAATTATATTTTGTAATAAGGCAATATTTTGACCATGTTCTGATATTTTACGATTATTATTAACGTTAATTAATTTAATTGGTGTATAACTAGGTATTTTACTTGTTTTAGGAGCACTCCCAGTCACGTGGTCCTCTATTAGTTTTTTTGCATATTGCAGTTCACACTTTTATGACCCACTGTTCCACACTTATAACAAATAATATCGGTTTTTTGTGGGACAGGATTATTTTGATTTAATTTATTTGAATTTTCGTTCTTTCTAATGAAATTATCACGGTTAAAATTATCATTATGATTTGGTTTGTATTGAACCGGACTGTAATTATTATTATTTTGAAAATTTTGATTTTTATAATTATTATTACTAAATCTTTGGTGACTATTAAAATGTCTACTACTATTATTATTATTATTATTATTATTTAAATAGTTATTGTCATTAAATCTTTGGTTGTTATGGTATGAATGTCTATTATTGTAATTATTATCATAATATCCTTTATTATAATCGCTATTAGGATGATATTTCGAATAATTGTTATTATTAGATCGACTAAATTTATTATTATAATTATTATTATTAAATCTCCCAACGTCATTTTTGGTATTATATCTGTTCGATTGGTCCATACCTAATTTTTGTAAGTGATCTTTTAGAATCTCTATTTCCTTTTCTAGCCTTTCAGTATCCCTATTGTCCTTATCTTCCTTTGATCTCATTAATAGCGATAGTTCGTATTTTTCCAAGTTCTTTTCCACATTACTTATGGTTGAATTGTCTAACATTTCGATTTTTTCGTATATATCATCCGTTAAACCACCTAAAATTTTTTCGCAAATTTCTTCTTCTCTCATGTCTACATCTATTCTGTTACATAACTCAATTATATCTATAATAAATTTGCTGAGTTTCTCGCCTTTCCTTAATTTTCTTTGGTTTAATTGAACTTTAAACAATTTTTTATTTCCTATGGTTGTAAATTTTTCTTTTATAAGTTTCTTTGCGTCTTTATATGTTATTTTTGGATTTTTTGATTTTATTATCTTAAAAAATTTCCCCGCCGTATCTTTTAAATATATGGGTAACAATATGATTTTTTCTTCATCGCCCCACTCGTTTATAATCGCAGCCAATTCGTAGCCATCGAAAAAAGATTCTACATCTTGACCCGAATCGTCTGAGAAAGATTGCGGTTGGTGTACCATTTTAAAAGACATTTTGGATTTTTTTAATAATTTATTTTGAATAACCTCTGGTTTAGGTTCCTCTTTACTAATAATTGGTTTTTTTTCTACCGGTAAATTTTCACTTTTCTTTATTTCGATATTTAATTCTGAATTTATGTTATTTTTTAAAATTTTAATGTCCCTGTTCTGTTCAAATGTTTCAATCCTCTCATCCAACTCCAGACTTCTGTTATTTAAATTAGACGTTAAGTTATTTGCTTGATTTGTTGTCTTTATTTCGTCAAGTAAATTACGTATTTTGGTCCCTATACTATTAGTCTCTATGTTATCTGTTTCAATGTTTTTAATTATCGAGTCGTCTTCAGTAAAAGTTATGTTAGCTAAATGTTCTCCACTATTGTTTACATTTATAAGAAATTCGTCATCTACAAACGTTAAATTTGATTCATTTAAACTGTCGTCAGAATTTGGATCACCTCTAAAATTTTTTAATGCCGATTTAGCGAGATTTCTTAATTCTACTAGTGTAGCCGTGTCTTCAAAGTGTATATTACAAAATTTTAAAAAACCCGCTACCTCAGATTTATCTAATAAATTTATCCACGCTACAGTTTTTTGAGATATTATGAATTCAAATTTCTTTTCTATAGGGCATAATTTATTAAATTCTACTTTGTCTAAACTTTGCACCTTATATAAAGTACATAATGTAAATTTGTGAACAAATTCGGCAGAAAGGGGTAATTTCCCAAACCTTGAATTTTGAAAAAAATCTCCCAAATTAGGCTCGTCCGTTGACCTTATTAAAGGTAATAAATTTACTTCATTTATTTCTAAATTAAAATTTGGTTGTAAAAATAAAATATTCTCTTTTGTTATTTTAGCAGTCTGGTTATTAATATTACGTTTTATATAAAAATTAGTTTTCATTATGGCCAAACATTATGAAAAGTATGTTTACAAAGAATAACACTGCTCCATAAAATATATCACAACACACAGGGGGGTACCTTTGAATGTAGCTTTTTCAGAATAAATCCCAAAAAAACTGGACTCAAGGAACGAGGGCCTCCACCATGTAACGTCCCCTCTTTAACCTCTCCTTCTCTGTGGTTTTCCGTTAAAGTTATGTTTATTTTCTACGAGGT
>JASXSY010000051.1:0-75637 GCA_034509805.1 Sipha maydis | reverse complement strand
AAGTGTAATAAAATTAAAAATATAAAAGATTAAAAAATGAGTAGGAACGTCGTAAGTTTGTTATGTTTTTAAATATTGTGGATTACATATTTCTGGCAACATATGGTCCAGGTAGAATTCTGACAACGTCATCTCCATCTTATTATTCCAGATATCATCATCACGTTCAATTTTATGTACACAAATCCCTATAACAATAATTACAAAATCTTACAATAATGAAATAATAATTATTAGTACCTACAGTAAAATGTTTACCTTTTGGTGTCCATACAACAAAGAAGAAATATTTTCTGTTTGTTATATGCAACTGCCCTTGTACTTGGAAGTAGTAAGAATGGTTTTTTTTTTAAAAATAGTTTACCCGATTGCATATCCATAAACTTTAACTTTTTTGCTTTGTGTGCATCTTGGGGAGTAAAATTTTTTATTTATCTATAGATAATATTTTTGAATAGGCTAAATTTGTATAGTTTATTAAACAAATATGCATTAAAAACGAAAAAATGACCGAAAAATGCTAAAAAATGTTCTAAAAATGAAAAAATATTGAAATATGCAAAAAAAAGCAAAAAATGCAAAATAAAAATGTCACCTTTGAAGTCTCTGTTATATGAATCAAATTATAAACTTGGAAAGCATTGTCTAAGATTAACCAAAAAAAGATGCATTTTGCATTGAAATCCGGGCCATAATAATAACAAACTGAATTATGTAAATACGAACATTGTAGAACTTCTCTGGTCTAGAATATTGTCATTGCTATGTGATTGATATTGCGGTGTCGAAGAATCAGAGTTTTCCTGCATAGCCACGCATAAAAACACAGAAAAATGTTTAAAATAAAAACTAAAAATAACATTCAAAGAATACAAATAATTACAATTTAACTTACTGTATTATGTATGCGATTTAAACGCCATTTGTGTATCGCTTCTATATGTCCTTTATGTTTTTTTAATTTGGACAATCTAACTCTTTTTTTTTTTCTTGTTACTAGATCGTTTTCCATTGTACAAATCAATTAAAAAATGTTTATTTGAAAAGAAAACGCTATTCAATTAAATAATTTTATAAGTAAAAAAAACTTATTTTATTTTTTAATTGTTTATTCATTAGCTCACCGCACAGAAAAAAAAATATAAAAAAAAATAATAATTTGGCGTCAGTGAACTGTGTTCATAGAATAGCCGGTGACCGTCGATAACGACGTTTCGTAATCGTATTGATATAAATAGTTTGTGGCGAGAGGAAACCACATCCGCACGCACACGAGCAAGTCACCAAATGTCGCGCACGGCGTCGCTTACGAACGGAGATTATTTGTTGAAAGCATGTACTTTTTGTCCACTGTACCGATGTAACTACTTATGCGATAAGAAATCTGAAAACACTTTTGAATTCGTTATGAAGTTTACTTGTGATCGATCATCCCATTTTTTTGATTTTTTTTTTTTAATTCGGTTTATTCACTGTTTAAAAATTCAAAAATTGTTAGTTTTTAAATCAAATGTAAGGGGGGGATAAGAGCCAAAATTTAAAAAAATGCGATGATCGATCACAAATAAACTTCATAACGAATAAAAATATGTTTTCAGATTTCTTATCGCAAAAGTAGTTACATCGGTACAATGGACAAAAGTTGGCATGTTTTCGTCAATAAAACGATCGGTTTTGAATCCCCTTAATGCTACTTCTATTCAATCTACCTTCCCAACCAACAGCGATATGCCCAACACTAATAAACATATCAATTTATTACAAAAGTCGTTTTCGCCAGATTATATCGGGCCTATAACCATTCTCGTTGAAAGTACGGACGATAATATAAATTTAGGAAACTGGCATCCTATTAAGGCCGCTAAATTTTTCTCTAACAATTTCTCTGGTATTACTAATATTAAACCTGCGGGTTCAAAAAAAATAAAAATTTCTTTCGACACTATTTTTAATGGTAATTGCTGCTTGAATTCAAACATCTTCCTGGGCCTCCACACGAGTTATCTCAGTGAGGCCCAGTAATCTATAAAAAGATTTTAAATAAATAATAATAATAATCTTAAATGAGAATAGCTATAATGCAATTATACCTTCTACGCTAATTTTTTCTTACGGAATAATAAAATTAGACACTACAGTCTCAGAATCTGACTTTTTCGAAGGCGTCCGATCCTCAGTCATGATTGATGCATTCAAACGCATCAGTATTAAAAAAGATGATAAAATCGTTCAAACCCGTATAGTTGAACTTAAATTCGTCGCTTCGAAAATACCATCCATAATCTCTATATTCAATATGATTTTTGATGTCAAGCCCAGCGTCCGGTCTCCCGTCCAATGCAATCGATGTTTGCGCTTTGGACATACACAAAAATATTGTCGTAGCTGTCCCAGGTGCAGTCACTGCGGTGAAAACAATCATTCAGTTGATCTATGCCCACGCTCTCAAGCCACTGATCCTGTATGTCTATTCTGTAAGCAACCTCACTTAGCCACTGATCGTAGTTGCCGTGAATGGTCCACGCAAAAAGAAATTAAACACATCATGGCTATCGAAAATATTTCCTATAAGGATGCCTTAATTCTTAAAAAAAATAATTGTTACACTTCTGCTTTTTCTTTTTCCGATGTTGTTAAGAGCCAGCCTCCAATTTCGGAAATATTAAAACCAAATATCTCCCTAGAAGAAGAAAACTTCCCCAGGCTAAATAATCACCAGCATTATTTCAATTCTAGGAAGACAAAACAAAAATCTCGCTCCCCGATAAATAAAGATAAATTAATTTTACCAGTTGAACCTCATTTTTCTTCACCTAACGGTTGTTGTTTAACCAATCTCCCTAATCAAAGCCTTACCGGAGACAATAACTCTTCTGATATATCTTGGATCCATTCTCTTTCTCTTAAGCTCTCGGAATCTCTTATAAATTCCCTCTCCCTATTTTCCCCTTTCTCACCCGCCTCTCTTCAGTCCCTAATTGAATCTTCTCTAAATTCACTCCTTAATATTCCTGATTCTAATTTCACTTCTGATTAATCTTGTATTATACACCAAATGTCCTCACCGCAATTATAGAAAATACAAAATATATTTGACTCAAAACTAATGTATTACAATAACAAAATAAATTAAAATTACTATGGCATTTTTACATAATTATAATAACCAGAATATCTCCAACAATCACACTAACATTATTCAGTGGAATGTGAGAAGTCTCCCTGCACGTCTCCCATCCTTACAACACCTCCTATCCGATCGTAAATGCTCAATTGCACTTCTCTCTGAAACCTGGCTTTTACCTTCACGTGCCTTTACAATACCGCAGTTCAAAATTTATAGATCCGACCGCTCCGATGGCTATGGTGGTGTAGCTATAGCTGTCCATAACTCCCTCAAATCCAAACAAATTCCCTTAGATATCGCTACCAGAAATAGATTTACCCACTGTAAAATTGACATCATAGGTATCGAAGTGCATCTTATCCTCACACTCTCCTTTAAAATTTTGGTCCTGCTACATCCCCAGTAACTCTAATGTTCCTTCCAATTTATGGCATGAATTTTTTAATCTGATTTCGCATAATACGCTACTTGGTGGCGATTTTAATGCATTTCATCCAGCTTGGGGCTCTCAACTTGCATCCTGCCGTGGTTCTCAGATCTATGACTACATTAACTCATTAGGTCTTTGTTCTCTCAACGATGGTAGTCCTACGCATGTGGGTCGCCCAAACTCAACTAACTCGGCAATTGACCTATCTTTCTGTTCCCCTGATATAATCTGGTATCTATCTTGGCAAGTCCTCAATGATCCTCACGGTAGCGATCATATCCCCATTATCATAACAGCTAATTTTAACAGGATCACCGATCCTGTGACATCTTGTTCCGCTTCTGATTCCTCACCTCCAATCCTCCTACCTTTTAACTTCAATAAAGCCAACTGGTCATCGTATTCTCTTCAAATTCATAATTCTATCTCTTCTTTGACAAATTCTTCCTCTCCAGTCTTTTCCTATTCTACTTTCACCAGTATTATAAACAACTCCGCCGATTCTGCAATTCCTAAGAAAAGATTAAATACCAATCCTTATACACCCTCCCCTCCCTGGTGGAATTCTCACTGTACCGAAGCCGTCAAAAACAGAACCCTTCTTTTTAGAAACTTTCGTCGCTCAGGGACCATGTCTGACTTTATTAATTACCGAAATGCTTGTGCTCAAACTACTAGGCTATTAAAAAATGAAAAGAGGAAAAAATGGAAAAAATTTTGTTCAAATCTAAATCCATCTTTCCCCATACATCACCTTTGGTCAACAGCTAAGCGCTATAAAAACTGCATCAACCCGGTCAGTCCTCCAGATAATGACGATTGGTTCGATTTTTTTTGTTTCAAAGTCGCTCCGTGCTATGTCCCTTCTATATTAGAAGTTTGCCCTCCTGATCACTCTCTATACTCTCCACCCCATGTTCTCACCAATATTTTTACTATGTCTGAATTAAATTTAGCCATATCCTCACGGAAATCTTCTGCATCCGGTCTTGACAACATATCTCCTATTATGCTAAAACACCTCCCTCCTAATGCTCTGGTTTACCTTCTATCTATTATGAATAACATTCTATCATCCAATCAGGTTCCTCCTTCATGGACATCTTATCGTGTCGTCCCTATCCCCAAACCTAATTCTAATGTTTCTTTTCGTCCAATTGCTCTCTCTTCCTCTCTTTGCAAAGTTTTCGAATATATGTTGAAAACAAGACTTGACTGGTGGCTAGAATCCAACTCTGTTTTACCTGCAAACTTGTTTGCCTTTAGAAAGGGTTTGGGTACGATGGAATGTCTCTCGACTTTCATTGGTAACATTTACCATGCTTTTAATAATAAGGAATTCCTTGTCGCCACATTTGTTGACATCCGCGGCGCCTTCGATTCCGTGAACATTCCTACCCTCATTACCTATCTTCTCTCATTAAATGTCCCCCCTAAATTCTGTAATGTTCTATCTGCTCTCTTCAATTTCAGAAAACTTGTTTTCTTCTCTCCCTTCGGATCGTCAAACACTCGATCCACTTTCACTGGCCTCCCACAAGGTAGCTGCCCTATCCTTTTCAATATATATATATGAGTATTGTGGAAAAACATCTTTCTCAGTCTGGTCATAAATGTCTTATATACGCCGATGATTTAGTAATATTCTCTTCTAATAAACATCTTAACCTTACTATTGATAGCCTCAACTCTGCCCTGAAAGATCTGAATGATATCCTAATCAAAGTGTCCTTCGATGTTGCCCCTGAAAAATGCAAATCGATCATCTTCACTCGTCGTAGATATTTAAACAACCTTAATACATATCTCAACAATTATGTTATCCCTTTTGTTCCCAATATTACCTATCTTGGCATCACTCTCGACCCCAAATTACGCTGGATTCCTCATATTTCTACTCTCACAGCGTTTGTTTCTCGATGGTCCAACTTCCTCCGATCGGTAACTGGCACTTGGTGGGGCTCTCACCCTTCAAGTCTATTATCTATTTATTTGTCTATTATTCGCTCCAAACTTGACTACGGATGCTTTCTTTTCGGATCGGCTTCCTTTTCTAATTGGAAAAAAATCAATAAACTCCAAGTCTCATGCATTAGAATCATTATGGGTTACGTCAGCTCCACTCCTTGCCCTGCTATGGAAGTTGAATCTACTTGCCCACCATTCAATATTAGATGCCGCTGGCTTGCCGGTAAATTTCTCTTGAAATCATTATCCTATAGCGATCACCGTATTTTTGACAATTATTATTCATTGTACCTTAATTGGCGATATGTTCCTAAATCTATGCCCGTATTATCAATTATAGCACATTCTATCTCAAATTTCCACCAATATATTATTAATTCAACCAAACTCCCTCTTTACGAGCAATCCTACGACTCTCTTATCTTTTTCCCCCAGACTCATTCTGATAATAAATTTCTAGATCTATCCTCCAATGATTTTAAACTCATGTCTTCGTCCTCGGTCAACGCAGCCTTTTAAATTATCTTAATGAACGCTTTTTTAACTTCATCGCGGTTTATACTGATGGATCAGTCTCCCCTCTCTCCGCCGGATATGCGTTCTATATTCCCCATCTACAACTCTCTTTTAACAATAACCTTCCTCCTACGTCTTCTTCTTTTACAGCTGAGTGCTATGCCATCACTAAAGCCTTAAAACTTATTCAAAATTTTCCCCCTAATAATTATTTAATTGTCTCAGATTCTATGTCGTGCCTCCAAGCCTTCAATTCAAACCCATTTAACTCTCACCTGTCTCCTCTTATTCTTCGCATCAAGTCCCTTATTTTCACATTAAATCAATTTAACTATAACATTCACTTTCTTTGGGTTCCTAGTCATACAGGCATACATGGTAATGAAGTTGCAGATAACCTTGCTAAATCTTCATCCAATCTCATCTTTCCTTCTATTTCTCAACTTCCCCATTCTGACTTCACACCTCTTATAAAACAATACTCTACTAATATCTGGTTCTCTCTCTGGAACAATCTTCCTGCCGAATTCGCCTCAAGATACAGAAATATTGCACCAAATATCCTAAAAAAAAAAACCTGGTTCAATAATTTACACTTACATAGGCCACATATAGTTCAATTTAATAGACTACGCATAGGGCATCACCTTCTTTCCAGCCACTCCTTCAAACTTGGCCTTAATGATTCTCCATTCTGTACTCTTCACCTAAATGAATGCATTTGTGACTTATCCATATTCTACTTGACTGCCCTGCCCTGCAACTCAAACGCATTATTTTAGCTAATGAACTTAAAACTCTTAATATCCCCTTAAATATTCACTCCATACTCAACTCAAAATCCACCACCGCCATCAAATTAATTATTTCCTTCATTTTGGATGCTGGCTTCATTATTTAATATGTATAATAATGTTTAATGTATAAGGTTGTTTTATGTATTACCGCTGTAAATTTAAAATGTTATAACATACAAAACAACAAATAACTATATTTTACTAATTGTTTAACGATCAATTTAAGGAAAATTAAATTATTTATGTTAAACTACATGACGTGTTTATAAATAGTGAGCCCCCTATGAAATTTTCAAAACCTGGTGCCTCTGCGAAGATCCTGAGTTTGGCGGACATTGAATTGCTACATGTTTACGTCTATTGCACCGAAGCAGTTTGGAAAATTCCAACATTTTTTCAAATTCGCCTCCAATTTTTAACCAACCTTCGGTTGATGGTAAAGGCATATATTGTAGTGATAGAATTTTCCATATAGCTAAACATGTATCTTTCACAATTTTACCGGCAGTGGTAGCTCCTATTCGAAGGTTGTAATGTAGGCGTTGAAAATGTTCTCCAGAAGCCAAAAAACTAAAAAAATTAATATTTATTTGTTTATTATATTAAAAAAATATACCTTAATTAATAATGGTTCTTTTTTAGTGTCGGTGTGTAAAAATAAATGGACTTCTCTTAGAAATTCATATGCAAGAGAGCTGCGTGAAATAAAAAATAAAAAATCTGGATCAGCTGGATCTAAAAAAAGAAAATGGTATCTCTTCGAAAGTATGAGTTTTTTGTCTAATTTTATGTTACAACATAAACAAATGACTAGTAATGTAAATAATAATTCTGACGAGCCTGATGAACGCTGTGAATCTGAAAAATACTTGTACGATACAGCAATAGTAGAAAGCAATACATCATTAGAAGATAGTACAGTATCTACACAGTGTGAACAACCACTTAATGACGCAGTATTCAAAACACCTAAAAAATTTAAAATTCAGTTGAAAACAGCAAGTGAAAAGGTAGCTCAACCAATGATTGAGTTTTTACCTAGCGTTGAAGATTCATCAGAAATATTATTTTTCAAAAGCTTGATCCCTGATTTAAAAAAACTCAATGAAAAAAATCAACGTCGCTTTAAACAAGTTGTACTGTCAACTTTAAACAATTTTATTGATGAGCAAGAACAAAACAACCAAGAACAAATGACTTAATTTCCAAATGAACAAGATTTATATTCTTTACAAGTAGGACAAGAGGGCAAAACATAAATGACTACTACAATGCATTTTGCATCTGATGTTGCATCACCTATGACCTACAGTAGTAGTTCATATGATTGGTTTACAAGTACACCATATTTCCAGACAATTATAGTACAAAGAAAAAATTCAGTATAAATTATTATTAATTTAAATTTAATATCTATGTATGCATAAAGAATAAATATTTAAACATATTATGTAATAAATGTACTTAATAAAGATGCACAGTTAAGTATAAAAATAAAATATTATCCTTATAAAATAATCCTTATATAATATCATACCTCAATGAGATTAAAAGTCTTTCTTCAGGAGAAATACTTCTTCTAAAATGAGTGTCTTCTTTTCGAATTTCATCTCCTATTTGCTGTATAATAAAATAAAATGTTGAAATACAAACACGTGTTATAGTTTTTAAATTTTTTTTTCGTCTGATCGTAATTCACTTATAAATGATACAATCACGTTGTGAGTGAAACGTTTTTGGTTCAATGGATGTACCCATAACTTTTTTTTATCCCTTTCTTCTAAATCGAGTAGAGTGTACCACATACAAATGACAACTTCTTTATCAGATGACATTTTGGATATTAAAGATAACTGTAGTTTAATAATAATAATTTTAGTAACTAGAGTACAAATAAAAATATATAATAAGAGGTAAAACGTAGAACGAAACACGCACCAGTAAACAGAAAAGTGTAGTCAATTTGAAGTACGCAAAACACAAGTGATTGGTTCTTGTTTCGTCTTGTTTTGCCTTGACGTGACTGTGACAGGTTAGGTTAGGTAGTCAACGGGATAGGACGGGACGCGATGGTTCTAGAATTGAAGGTGTCAGTGCAATAACAATACAGCTCTACTTTTTTTCAAATTTGACTTTATTATATTTTCTGATAAAGAAAAATTAGGCCGACATTTCTGTGTAAGAACCAGATAGCTCCTATTATTATACTATCCAATACAATGCAAAAGAAGCTATCTGGTTATTTATACTCCGTGCAATAACCAGACAGCTCCGGAGCTGTCTTGTTTTTGCCCCGAACGTCGGTTGCATTTAACATCTCATGATAACCGCCGAGCAATATGTTATTTTAATTTCTAAATTAAATATCTTTATTAATTTTCATTATTTTGTTATTATAAATCTAGCTTGTGATTTACTTTTATTATTATCCTATAAGTAGGTTATATTGTGATAACATTTACAGAAAGTAATATAAGACTGTCAGATGTATTTTATATTTATTTTAAATTTTTCAAAGGTAATATGTATCTATATATTATATAATTTACTAAAGCTTTTTAAAGAAGTAATGTTATCTACCACTTATTATTATTATGAGATTTAATTTTTAATTTAAATATCATTATGATACTATTATAAATTTTTAAGTTATAAAAAAAGGAGGAACATGTTATTTTAATTTCTAAACTAAATATCTTTATTAACTTTGATTATTAAGTTATTATAAATCTAATTTGTGATTTTCTTTGAATACCTAGTTTTCAAACTTTATTTTATTTTTATTATTAAGACACTTCTGTGCAAAAACCATTTTTTTCAACTCATTAACATCTATACTACACAATATGCTCAATTGTCTATGTTTTTGGTTTATTATACGAACAGTCAATATACTTAAATAATAAAAAAAATAAATGTTCTAACATTTCAGGGCAAAAAATCAGACAGTTCTATATTTTGAGAATTTAAAACACAATAAAGTACAACTTTGAAATGTATTATTTTTTATTTTTTTTACCAAATTTTCGGTTTCAATGTGATATACAAATTTCAAATATTTAAAAAAAAATTTGTTCGTTGTGAATTTATAAATCAAGTTTTATATGTCTCCTGAAAAATTATAGAAAATGGAGATATCTTGTTATTGCACTGACGCCTTCAATTGTCCTTTTCGTAACACTGATGTATTGACAAAACATGTAAGTAATCTGAACTTGTTTCTTAATTCATACAGAAAAAATATTTGATTGTTATAATTAATACGATCAATGTAAATGGAACACAATGATTACACAATAAAAATGAATCTTGACAAGGAGTTGAAACAATAGTGTATATTTAAATTTATAAACTTTAAGTAATAACGTTATACATATGATAATAGCCATATTTTAGTAATATTAATTTAGCGTTCAACACGAGTGGGTGCAATAAAATATTATATCAATTATCAATATCATAATTACGGATTGTATGGTATATACGATGTACAAATTGTTTACAATATAAACTGGGAAAATAATGTTTACACATTATACTATTATAGTATATTAGGTATAAAAATGATAAAACTAAATAGTAGATACCTATGTAAAATACAGGATATAGAATAGAGCGTACTCAACGTACTGAAGAATCTAAAAAAAAAAAAAAAAATAATGAGACGATCACGTACGTGTTGCGTAAAAATATTTAAGTTATAATAATATTTTTATGTGAATCATAATAATACATCGTGTCTATGGAAAGAGGTGAATTATCTAAACGTTATCCGGAACCGTGCAGTTGGTGTTTGTACATACAAATATTGTATAGGTGTTAGATATTATTAACATCAGTATAAATAATGTTTATTAAACATATTTGCTTTTGACGAAAGAAGTAACGCCAAACGTTTAACTATGCTTACCATAGGCTAATACCAATGACAGTGGACAATGGTTGGAGTGCCTCGAAGTCATAACGATAGCTCATTTTATGGATGACAATGAATTGTTTGAAAATTAAATAAATAATATGGTCGCTTAGAAACGTACAGTTTGCGAATTGTAGTCAGCCAAATTACTACAGTAGACATGTTTAACACGGAAGTATAATAATGCGGTAAACCAACTCAAGGAAAGCCACTGGAACTGCCGACTGGAGTGCATCTATAATGTTGGATGTCATTCAAAGAAAGTAAAACATGTATGAAACGTGCTAGTATTACAATAGGCGCGTAGGTAGTAGCGTCGTCAGCGGAACGAGAGTACGGCGGTGACGAGTTGCGAGACCAGGTACACGACGGCCGACGTTACGGCAACCCGGCGGCCAGCGGAGATGCGATCAGCCGCCCCGGACCACGTGGACACCGGCAGGAACCGCAAGTCGACGTCGTTGTCGTCTTCGTGTTGCTGGTAGTCGGTGCGGTCGCCGTCGTAGTCCGCGGCCTCGCGGTCAGCCTCGTTCGGCTCTTGTTCGCCGTCCGCGGCCACGGCTGTCCGGTCCGTCGCGTCCACGGAGTTCGACGTCCAATGGTATGTGTAGTGCTCGTCATCGGACGCGCTCTCGACCGTAGTCGCCGTCGTCGGTTCCATCACGACGTTCACCAGCACCGACCGCGGCCCTTCCGAATCGTCCGTTCTTGGCACCTCGACCCGCACGGTTCTCTCGTTGTGTCCGGCAGCGTTCACCTGCACCAAGCACGTCGACATCGAATTATCAACTGGTCCGAACACGTATTGAACGTTTCGCCACGCGGGACGCACGACAAAAATTATCGACGAAAAACGTTTTATACAATTGTTTTCAACTTTGATCACCGCGAACACAGTTGGTCCCAGTTAAACTTAACGTTATAGTTGAGACACGAATATTAACCTTTTTTTTATTTATTAATGTAATCCAAAATCTATACCGCTTGGGCACGATAAGTAAAAGTGAAAAAAAGATTTAAATACAGACGTAAAAAAAAAAAAAATAAAAAACCTACATCATATCCTTTTTAAGCTATATCATCTCTGACCTTGATCAGGCTGAACTTTTTAAAGTACTTGACCTGGTATATTTTAACCTCACCCTGACATTTTCTCTCGAACCAACACTAGTGTTGTGGAAAGTTATCTTAACTCCTCACTTCTTGAACCGTCTACTCCTGTGAAAACATTTCACACCAAATGATATCAAATTTGCCATCAATAAATATTCTCTCAAGAAATCCCCCGGATTTGATATGATAACTGCCGAAGTAGCTAGATATTTACCTAGTTTAGCCTTTATTCATCTTTCTCATATATTTAACTCCGTTCTGCGACTTTCATACTTTCCTATCCTTTGGAAATTTTCTACTATCGTTCTAGTGCCCAAACCTAACAAGCTACCTAATTCAATAACCCCATTTCAACCTATAAGTTTACTCCCGTTCTTTGCCAAAATACTGGAGAAACTTATACTTAAACGTATTCTACCATGTATTTCTGAAAAATCTATCCTTCCTGACAATCAATTCGGATTTTGTTCTTCTCACTCTACTGTTCAGCAGGTCCACAGAGTTGTAGATGCCATATCTTACTTACTAGAGAAAAAACTTTACTGCGTAAGCGCATTTCTTGATATTTCTCAGGCATTTGATAGAACGACGGCCTCCTTTACAAATTAAAAAAAGTTTCTACATCCTACCTATTTTTCTATTATTAATTCGTATCTCTCTGATCGTCAATTTCAAGTTCATATCGGTGAAGATTTTTCCTCCATAGTCAATATATCTGCTGTAAGTATGTAAATACTATAATATATGTGTATATCTTTCTCGTAAAATAATAATGTAATATTTGTATTTATATCAATTATTATTTATAGTTATTTAATTAAATATAATTTATTCATTATTTATAAATTGATCAAAAGGGAAATTAATCATGAGTGTAAATCGTTTATTAGTGTAAACGATCATTAACGAAAATAATTAATTGCTTTAGTTTGTTACTTGTATATTCTTATAAGAAAAAGAAATAAAAGAGCGAAAAGACCAGTGCTTGGGTTTGCGGACGATTTAAACATTTTAGGAAGCTCGTTGAATAACACTAAAAGAGCAGTCCAAGTCTTGGCACTAGTAGCCAGTAAAGTAGGACAGATGATCTATAGGGAAAAAACAAAGATAATGAAATTATGAGAAAATTAAGAGAATACGGATGATGATGATGAAGACGTAGTTTTTGAAAAAATTAACAAATTTCAATTCTTATGTGCCATGCTGTGTGTCAAAAATGACTGGTTAAGAGAGATTTGAATAAGAATAACAAAGACTGAAACGGCAGCATTCGCACTAAATAAGTTTCCGATATTAAAATTGTTTTTTTCAAAGAAAACAAAAGTAAGGTACATGGCGATAATAAGACCCATAGTAACTTGAAACCTGGAAACTTTGAAATCTTGAAACCTTTGGCTGTAAAATCTGGATGGCCATTAGTAACACAATAAGAAAACTAAGGTCGTTTGAAAATAAAATATGGAGAACAATTTGTGGTCATGTCTATAATAACAGTACAGGTGCGCGAAAAAGAAAATTTAATCGGATGTTAATGAGAAATTTAATTTGTAAATGTCACTTATATAGTTATGAATAATATAATAAAGTATCTTTATTAAAAATATCTACCCGCAGCTTATATACTCCTGGGAGTAATATTTTCCAATACTCTCCATTCTTGGTTGTGTTGACTTGGTTTTGCCGGCCCAGTATACTGACAGTAGCATTTGGTATAGGTCTACCAGTCGATTTACTTATAATGATACCTTTAATGCCTCGGTGTGATTGCTGCATCCAAATTAAAAGCGGCTGAAATGGTAATGATGTATTTTTCAATAAACTTTAGAACAAATTTAACGAGTCAAATAAAAAAAAAAATTAAAAAAAACTCAACAAAAATGCCAACTTCAAGTAAAATATTTTAATAAATTACGTATACATAATTAACCTTTAAATTATCGTTCCAATGAGATTCCAAAAATGAGGCTGGAGGATATTTGCAACAAGACATTTCTAAAGTAATTTCCATGCATCCATGCCATATGTAATTGTAATCTTGCATGCTTCCTGCACAAATAAATCAAAAACATGATTAATTTAGTTCTATTCGGTTCAAAATAAATGTAACATTGATTTTGAAAAACGATTCTGAGTGAAAGAGAACAGGTATTAAATGGATCTGCATTTATGTCTTAAAATCGATTATATTACTATAATAGTATAAGTACATAATTATAATTTCGTAAATAGATTATTTAAACTAACTTTTATAAAATTTAAATAAATTTATCTAAGAAAGATCTTTGGATTTATGTATATACATTATAATAATACTATTAATATATGTGTATAATAATAATGTTGATGAAATGTATGTTTCAAATACCTACTGTTAGAATGTTTAGTCAAAAAAACTAATATCGTTTTAAATGAAAATGTCAATAAAATGTCTAATTACACAAATATTTAATTTTCTAACATTTAAAAAAATATTTTGTAAGTTTTGATTAATTTTTTTACTTATGACTATGAGAGCATCTTTTGAAAAATCTTGAATTTAATTTCCAGCATATTAAAAATTAAATTTGAAAGTAAAAGAAAAATGTATGTTGTAAATATATTGATGAGTAGTTACAATTTATTAAAGACTGGAGGGAACATATGAATTTTGTTTGATGTTTGTACAGAACCTAAAAATAATATGTTCAACCTTTCACTGGATACCATAGTGCTCCATTTATAATTCCATCTTTGAATTTTGTATCCTCGTCACAACCTTGACCCATATGCATTGTTCGATGTGATTTGGCATATAGTTTCGCTAAAAACCGAAACACATCATCGTCCGGTGTTAAACTTGGACTGAGTATTGGGTCAGAATTTGAAACTGTTCAAGAAAAAACGGTAAAATAAATAAGAAAGAAAAACAATAAAAGCAATTAATACAAAATATACTAAAATCAGGGTTCATTAATATTTTTAGTCAATTTACCGCAACACCATTTATTAAGTATTAATGTTACAAGTAAAATATTTACAATTATATGAACATTACTAAGCTTAAGATAATATAAATTTTTCTTGTTAAATAACTCTTCAATAATTGATCAAAAAATTGAAGAGTTATTTAACAAGAAAAATGTATATTATCTTAAGCTTAGTAATGTTCATATAATTGTAAGTATTTTACTTGTAGTATTTTACTTGATTAAGTTTTAAAAAACAATCACATTACCTAATACGTATATGTGATGTTTGATAAATTTGTGGATCATGCATTCTAAGATTTCTAATTATATAGTATATACTATGGCATGTGATACTAGAAGTTAGGATTGTTTATATTGTTAAATGTGCATTCATACTTAAAGTGAAATTTATTTTGATATTTTTACCATTCATATAAAATGCTAAGTATAGATCCATTATATTGTCAGTTTGTAATGTTTCGTTTAATTTCTGCAACTTGTCTAGAACTGTTATAAAAAATAAACTTATATCTTTGACAAAATTTAATATTTTGAATGTGTAATTGAACTAAGTATGCAATATTATAACAGGTATATAAATCCTAAATAAATTATAAAATTGTTTGTCTTTAAAGTTACTATACAATGATTTAAAAATCCATGTTCTTATGTAATTAAAAAATAAAAATAGATAATGGTATTTTATGTTTTTCAAAGGCACATTCCGAATAGGTGCGAGAACAAAATAGATTAAAATGATTTAACGTATTTATTTATGTTTATTAATAAGTAATATGTTTATAGAATATAAAGTTAAGTAAATAATATGTTGCAATAAGAAATTATCATGTTTTTGGTCTGATCAGTTTATAAGTGGTACAAATTATAATAAAACTTATTTTATCTTTTAACAATATTCATTGGTTTGTTTTTACATTGAATATATACAAATTTTCTAATTGTTACAATAACTGTAAGGGAGGTAAGGTTTTAATATTTTATATATTCAAAATACATAAAATATTTATATAAGATGCAAAGAAAAATACGATAACTTTAGTTTTATTTATTTATTTATTTCCACTGACTAACAATATTAAACAAATATCTACTTAAATTGTTAAATAAATAAAATTAAGAAAAATAAGGTATCATTAGACTCATTTCTTCTTCTTCTGCCTCGCCTTCCTCCCAACTACTTGAGGTCGACCATCTTTGTCCTACACCTCCACTTCACTCGATCAATCACATCTCCTATGCACACACCGACAGTCCTCATGTCATTCTCCATAGTCTCCAACCATATCTTTTTTGGTCTTCCACTTCCTCTTTTCCCTTCAACATCCATCTTCATAACCACTCTTACTGCATTCGTTTCCTCTCGCCTCATCACATGCCCAAACCATCTCAGTCTATTTTCTCTTATCTTGTCCACAATTGGCGCTACACAATCACTACCTCTCACGTATTCATTCCTTATTCTATCATCTCTTGTCACTTAACATTAGACTCATTTAATTTATATTATTAATATAATTCTATAATTTTATGTAATTTAAACTATTCATGCAGAACGCGTTCAAATGGATTGATATTTAAGGAGATGTAAATAAAGAATATCAATAGTAAATATTAAACACTAAGTTTTGAGTCATTTATTAGGCATTTAAATCAAAAGATGTAAGAGCAAACCCAGCCACTCCTTCCCCAAATAGCTTCCTTAAATATGCGTATATTTATATATTTTATATTTTCAACGGTGCATTTTATAGCTAATATATTATTATATACTTACTCGAATCAACTGAATCATCGTAGGGATAATTGGCAACTAAGGCACCACCATGTAATCCTAGAGACATAACGAATGGTACTGATTTTAACCATTCCATGATTGCTTTAGTTTCTGGTTGCAGAGGTACTGTGTGTGGATTAAATCCGCTGGGGAAGTTTCTGTTTAAATCGAAAGTATTAGCGTTTAATCTGAAAAAATATAATAATGAATAGTTAATATTTTGGAATCATTCTTCTCGGTTTATGTATCTTGGATTCGAAAAACGACTTCTAGTAGCACATTAACTGTCTTATTAAAATTTCTAAAGTACAAGTTTTAAATATAGAAATAGCCTTTGTAGTCAATGATTTAATTATAACTTTTTATTTTCTAGTATTTCTTTTCTACGATACTTTTCTTCTGATTTAAATCTCATTCTTAATGCCTGTTCTACCATTATGTTAGTTTCAACTAATTTCTAGTAAGAAACTCCGATTCTCTATTTATAGTTTATTATTATTTTTTTATTTTTTCTCTCGCCACATATTATTACTTATCTTATTGAATTTTTATCTTGTTATAATTTGTTTTGTATATATTTTTTTATGACTGTTATGCCATAATATTTGTTTTATAATAAAGAAAAGTATAAAAAAAAAATTATTAAATTATAAAAAAATATCATAACTAATATAATACATATTGTTCAAAAGTATTACCTAGAACGGGTAAAATTTGCAGGTAATGGCATTCCACTGGATGGACAAGGTTGAGGTTTGGAAAATTCAAATCCATCCGGGTTCATACTAGGCAGTAAGTGGATAATAGTAGTTCGTAATAGTCTGTTAATAACTTTGTTTTCTGAATTGTTCTCCAATAAATACTAATTATAAACAATATTAAATAAAAACACATAGGTACGGTTATTGTATCATAATTGTATATAAACATATTTTTTTTTAGATAAACAATATTAAAATGTTAAAAATAATAATATTTAAGAATTAGTTACTAATTTATAGTTTAATGTTTATTAATTATTACAGTATATAAGACTACATAAATGGTATGATTTACTTAGATTTTATTGTCATTTTATAATTCAAACAAAATATAATAAAAAGGAATAAAAACAATTTTAAAGGGAATGGTTTGACAATGTATGATTGTTTTTGTTTTTCTGTAAGCTAATTGTATGTTATATTATTAATTTTAATATTACATGCCTGCCTATGCCTGCAAGATTTAGTCGATGAGAAAAAATGTCCAATATAGGAAAGGAAAGTCTTAAGAAATATTTATGAATCGGTGTATAATACGAGAAACGCTCTAGGAACATTCGAAAAAATACATAATGAAGAGCAAATTCTCTATATGGGAAACCCAATACATTTACATATACAAGATGTAAGCAACTGTATGGTTTGTATATGTATCAAGAGCAAATGAGGATGTATTTAAGAATGCTTTAATAGGAAAAATTAAATGGAAATGGAATAATTAAGTGGATATTTAATAAAGATAAATTGAGGGGCTTATTAGTGACAGCGTAGGTCCTTATTGGACTGTTAAGCTGTTAATATTTTGATGATGATGATGATAATGATGATTTGAACCACTATAAAAATGTATTAAAACGGGCGTGCTCGGTATTTTCATCGTCTTACCTGTATTAGATGTAAAGTTATTTCTCTTCCTACGGGTTCATTTCCATGTATATTTCCAACGATTTTGATATTCGGTACACTCAATAGATCGGTTGCAGAAGTCAATTTGACGACCCATAATTCGCGATCTTTTAAAACATGTTAATGTGTTGTTATTAAAATAAGGATTTGTTACAATAGTTTATTATATTAAATGAATATTATTAGTGATGTGTAAAGAATATAATATATATAAATATATATTTATATTTATATATAGTATATAATATGTTAATTAATTAGAAAGTTAGTCGTCATAACTAATGATTGGGTTCGAATATTTGAGAAAAGTTTTTTTTTAATCATCTTATATAATGATATAAAAGTAAATTCAAATATTTTTCTTCAAAAACTTTAAGGTAGACATTTTGTAAAGTTGCATAGAAATGATACTTTTGAAAAAAAAATTTAAAATTATTTAAATTTTTAATGAATGAGGGTGATTCGTAGTTTCAAAAATATAATAAGTTGTATAATAATATTTGTAAATTATACTCCTAATGTTAGAGACTAGTTAAATAATTGTTTCTTTGAAAATTGAAAAATTCATAAAAAAAAAAAAAAAAATTGACAACCCAATAACCAAACTTTGCATTTTTATCTTAGTGGATCCACCGAAAAACTATTGTATGTCCTTTAACTTTTCAAGAACTTCATAGTGCCATAATTAACAGCGTATGTAGAATATATTCCAGATGACACTTTAATTTCATAAAAAAAAGATCTTGGAGTTATTTAGTAAAAATTAAGAAAGTTATAAAATGTTAAAATATATCAATTTGTTTATGTATTGCTCTCATCAGTGTCGTCCCGAAATTTTGCAAAGCCCTGGACAACATTAGTATCATCCGAGACCCCTAAACTCATAAAGGACGCCATACACGATGCGATTAACTGCGATATATGTGGCTATGATACAGTACCATGACACAAATGTCATAGTGAATGGTTGCGTTTCAATGATTATGTTTCAGTATCGTCTGGTCACGAAATATGCATCTGTATCCCGTCGTGGTCGGGATACTGTGATATCGTTGCAACGATTAAAAAAAATTCCGGCTGTGAAAGGCCCGTTTCAATAGCCTGGCGTATGTGTAATACGTTCAGACATTATGGGCCGGTTATCTTTTCAGAGTCGACCCAAATACTTGGAAATACTCAGCGAGATAATAAAACAGACCTCGGTGATCTGGTAGTGTGTTCTTGTTCATCGGATGTTTGGCATTCGGACTCGGCAGTCTGTGTGTAATGTGTTAAAGAACCAAGAATGTATAAATTCATCATTGTTAAATATTTATTTTATTTCTATTTTTTTATTAAAACTTCGATGACCTGACAAATTTCCACATGTTAATTTTTATAATTCCTAAATTTTCCGAAATTATATATGTATATTTCATAAATTAAAATAATTAAATGATATTAAATATGATAATATAAATCAATTTAAAGGTTATAACATCAATATTTATAGTATTTTATACTTTTTGATTTATATTAATTGAAAATTGTAATTAAATTGAAACACCTCTTTTTTTTCGTAGTTCCGCCTATGAAGTGCATAGTTAAAAGCACTGTATTTTTACCATATTCTGGCATCAAATACCCTATACTTGGCACTGTACATAGTAGTAAAAATTATCTAAAATATATTTGTAGATAAGTAATCACATAATTTTGCCCAAAAAGTACAGTCTACAGCGGTGGAAGACGGACACTGGGCAGTAACATAGATTAACAAGAAATTTTTTATTATAAATGTTGTAGTATACTTTGATTACCTATAATTGACAAGATTACACATTTATATTAGATATCGTAGTTATTGAGATCTAATAGTCATACTGGGAAATATAATAAATACATACATTAAAAATATACCAAAATTATTTGCCTATTTACCATACAGCTAACAGTAAATATTAAAGTACCGACAATATTTATATCATTGAAAATTGTATTTTATAACTATATTAATCGTCTACGTGTCGATGGTAATTTTAAACAATCATTGATATTTTTTTCTTTATCGATAAAAATTAAATCCCGAGGCCTTTATGTTTGGGCTTTATGTTTAAGCTATACAATTGCTCGTTTAACACTAGTTTGCTAGTTATAGAACTAATACCTGCCGGGGTTTTCGAGACGTAAGTCTGCTCCTGATTAATTCTATATCTAAATCTAATTTAGCTAAAATTCTATAAAATATTTCAATTTTTCTTATTATATAATGCATACAAGTATGTATACACAATATAGAAAATAAAGTGAATATAACTTAAAACTCGAGGCCCTTGGCAAGTGCCCCGTTTGGTTTGCCCTCGGGACGACACTTGCTCTCGTTTATAAAAAAATCAACTAATTTCATTTCTTTTTAAAATATATCAATACGGAAATGTTCATATTAAGTATCTTAAGATTAAGAAAAATGAATACAAAATATTAAACGTCTTTTGAAAATTAAGTGTGGATGACACACATTCAAATTTTACATTTAAAAAAAATCACTCGAATATATACTATAGAATCTATAGTATATATTCGAGTGAACTATTCTATAGTATAGATCATGAGTTATAGTGACTAAACATCCAATTAAAACGTACTATATATATACTTACTTTGAACTGACTTTCCAATCGAATACAACGAAGAAATGTTAGAAAACTCTTGGGTTATGTTCACCAAATAATTGGTCATCTCCATATAGTTATGATATTTATCAAATCCTATATTATATCTTCTATGCGATACAGAAGATGCATTTGATATGGTCGATAAAAGAAGCATAGCAGCCGTATAATAATTCATATCGATTTATTTGTATGTTATAATATACTCGTCAATGATAATTATAATTCGTTGCACGTTTTCATTGAGAATTTTCAACCATGACATAAACATTCTACTCCTAAAATAATACATTTTTTTCGTATAAGCACATGATTTTTAATATTCAACAAATGTATTGCATACAATAAGCATTTTATAATAGACTTAGGATATTTTAAGTAAATTGTATAACATACTTGATTTGTATACTTATATCGAAATATTTATCGTTATATATTTCATGTGTCAAAGAAATAGTCGATTTAGATATGTTTATGTTTTTAGATGAAACATTTGACTTAAACGTAATTAAAATGTAAAAAAAAATACCTATTTCTCTTGTGATATTAGATTGATCATAAATTTCATTCCTGTATTAAAACATTAATGGAAAAACATTTAATTTAACAATGTATATGAATTATGAATTGAGACGAAATATCGACTCTTTTACGCTGTGATTAATAACTATCAATATATATATATATGTATCCATAACATACCTAAATGTGAGATCGGCGAACGTGATGTAACGGCGAATATTGCAGTTGTAGTCTGTTGTTGTGTACCAAGTTATGTCGTAATAAATGCACTACTGCGACTTAATGGTAATAATTATAAGTGTCCCACGTACATTTTGTTTTAATAATATTAAAAAAGTTTATTGGCAAAAAGATTGACACGCATAATAAAAATCTGTCAGTTCGGAGCAAATTATTTAACTTGACGTTGTCGTCGTGCCCCCACACGTAACTAAATAATATAATACATCTAGTTTATACCACGCCGTTGAAAAAAAAAAAAAAACAAGATAATAAAAAAAAAGCCGTATCTACGGTCTTGAAATTACAACGGAGGACTTTCACAATTCAATATCGGAACGTCATAAATATCATATACGCGTGTCGATTATGCATATGAGTTATGTAAATGCTTATACTATATAATATGTGTGTATCAATTTGTAGGCTGTGTGTCCTGTAAAAAAAATCATAACAAAGTATCTATATAGTATGAGGGATAACTGGAGAAGGGATTTAAAATATCGTATCCAACGCATTTGTCTTACGCGTTAACATATTTTTGTGATCAATTTAATTGGAAAAAAGAGTAGTCGTTTCAATGATACAATATATATCTCAACGACATTTTTTTTTTAATTCACTAGGATGATTTTATCACGAATAGGCGAACAATTTTATTCGATTATTTTTAAAATTGACTGAACAAATTATACTAACAAAAAATAAAAATTCGTCGAATAATACCCTCATAGGCGAATCTAGGAATTCATAGCAGGGTGTGCCTTTACCTCAAAAAGGCCATCTGTAGTTCAAAATACCTCTCAGTTATCACACGTTTAAATATGTTTCGCATTTGAAATAACAATATTAATAATATTAAATAATATTAAGATTAATTTTTATTACCTAGTTTAGATGCTATTTTTCATGCTGTAAAATACACATGTTATGTTTCAAAATTATTCAATTTAATAAATTACAAATATTGCAAAGTTCAATATATGTTACTCAATTATTTTTTTTTGGACATACTAACAACCAACAATTAAATTGTTAATCAATTATGTTTAAAATTCTTGGAAGTTTAATATAACATCTAAATTTTATTATAATTAATAACAAAGAATTTTATTAAATATATAATATAACTGGTAGTAATTAACAACTATTTTTTATAGGTACATTTTATAAAAATTTATTAAAATTAAAATATAAATTGTTTAATGTTTAATGTTTAGACTCAATACCGTTGTAACTGAAATGAGTATTATGGGCCCTATACAGGTTTATAGGAGTCGCAGGGTGTGCCCTGGCACACCAGGCACACTCTGTAGATTCGCCTATGAATACCCTGTATAGTGCTGCTTGTTTAAAACTATATTATTTGATTTTTGATTTTTTGCATTGAAAATGATAATGTAAGTGAAGTAAATTATGCCAGCTAGGAAATATAATAACAATAGTGTTACATTTTAAATTTTATTTGGATATAGGTGACTATGTAAATATATAATGATATATAGTTGCGGTAAAGTATTTTTAATTTGCTTGTATATTTATGGTTTCATATGATTAGGTTTGCATAAATATAATTTTATATACCTACGTTGTGACGTAAAACAATTCTTTAAAATTTACGTTTAACGATCGAATTTTGTTACGCAGACATATATATATATCGACTTGTAATAAAGTATTGTCATAAGCGCATAGATAAATTATAATTTTTGGTTTAAAATTAGGTAAAGAGAAAAACATTAAAAAAAATACGTTCTATAAATGCTTAGCGTGAAATTTTTAATTTTAACACGCATCAGTTTATTTAAAAGTATTGTATTTTTTAAACTACAAAAACAGTATTTAAATATTTAATCAAAAAGGTCGGATACTGATTCATTGCGTATATAATATGTAAAATATGTGTGACTGTTATGATTGATCGTGACAAATCATCATGCGCAAAAATTTGTCTTATATTTATTAAAATTTTAAAATGAAATGGGTAAAATAAGTGCTTGGTATAAGTATAAGTATAAGTATATAAGTTCAATTTGCAATGGTCGATATTTAATCGTTAAAATATTTAAGTATTCATTTTGAGATAAAATGTATATATATTAAACAGCGTATAAATATTTTATTAGATACCGGTTGTGTATGCATTGCTTTTTTATACTAATCCTTATTATTTTATTGTTACCTATCTTTATCGTTGGATATTAGTGTATAGCTCGTTAAACAAGATATTATTCTTAGTACATTATGTACCACTTGAAAAAAAAAATTAATTTATCTAAACGTTCCAACGATCATATTATTAAATGCTGACAATAGTATGCATCATATACGACGCTTCGAAGTACATAAGATTAAATTAAGATTAAATACATTATTGAAATGTAGTTATTATATTCTGTTTGGACTTCTCTGAAGCTTATCATATTTAGTCATTCGATATACATAGAAAAAAAAATACATTAAAGCGCGTTTTAGTGAACATTATTATAAGACTTTTAGTTTAATGACTTTCGTTAATAATCAGCGGTAAAATATTCGATCGTGGAGGACTTAATTGTTATAAAGGTATACGCGCAACATCACTATCAATTATTATCTTATTTTTGATTTATCATAGGTAACATACAAATATCATCCTGTCCTATGAAATATACTGATGTGTTTTAGTAAATAAACTTTACATGTGATAGAAAAAAATAATCCTATCAAACATGCCACTGTTTTATAGTAGTACAATATTTTTCTTTTAGTCGAATACTATTAAGTATGCATAATACAATATTATTAATACTTAATATAGTATTAATAAATTATATTTAATTTAAAATTTGTTGTTACTCGTAAAACATTGATTTAAATAAAATATTTTTCAAACTAAACTTTTCATTGCAAACAAAATAAGAAAACTTATTAATTATCATACATAAAAATATATTTATAATTTATACTATACAAATGCAAATAAAAAAAAAAAAAGAACCGGATGGGCCTCGCTCTGCTGTACAGTTAGGGGTGGAGTGCACCTCGCTTATAGGATAGGTCATTATTATAATGGATTTGTTAAATTTGAATGCAATGATAGACATCATTGTATACGAATAACGATTCTGAACGGAGTTCATATGTTTGTCTAGGATATAATACATTGTTATTTATAAACATTGTAAAAAGTATATTTTATTTTGAAATGATAAATATATTTTTCAATTAGGATGGGTTGGCAGTTGCATACAGCGATATAGTTTGTCAGTCTAGAACATTCTACATTATATTATATTTTACATGTAATTTTATGTCAATATTCGCTGTTCAAACGCTATAAAAAAAAATTGTGCCTATGGATTTTAATAATTTTTGAATGACATTAAGAACTACTTCTGTGGAATCTTCGATTAAATTTTCAAGTATTTTGTAGTAGCCAAATTTTTTTTATCACCGAAAATAAAAATAAAATGTAAAAAAATCGAATATTTTAAATGACTATAAGTGGCTTAAAAATCAATATAATATTTTGAAAAAAATATTGCATAAAAGAAATACCAATCTTAACAGCTGGTAGAAATTTAAAAAATCTGCGACTTATACTTTTTGAATTATAACAAATATTTAAAATCGTCTGAGAATAAATCGCTATTTTATGCAGTTTCGTAAATATTTAAATTTCAAACAGTCATACAATTTTTTCCTCTTAGTCCGGTAGAAATTTTTTTAAAGATTTTTGAAGAGTAGCTTATAGATAATCTCGTGTTAAAATTTTGAACCTTAAGTATGAACAGAAAAAATTTTATGAATTTTTATCTACAAAATAACTTGCAAATTATCGTGATTTTTACATATTTCGTATAAATTGGAACTTTGAGCACTTATAAAAAAAATTGTGACTTACGATTTTAGATTTTTTTTTATCAGTTAAGGAACAACTTATAAGAAACCTTGTATTAAATTTTCAAGATTTTCTAGGCAGCCAAAAAAATTTTATCGTTATTTAAAAAAAAAATACTTAAAAAAATTTAAAATTTCAATTGTCTATAAATAGCTTAATAAAAGTCAAAATATTTTGAAAATTTAATGGTGTATAGAGAACGCTAATCTAAACATTTGGTGAAAATTTCAAGTATTTACATCGATTAGTTTTTGAGTTATAGCAAAATAAAAAATTTGATTATGTCGAAAACTGGTTTTGCGTAAAAACTCCCGTTTTTCCCAAATTTTTTTATGGTTTTTCCCGTCGCATTTAAAAAATATTGGAAATTTTTAACTTTTGACCCCCAAAGTACCAAATAGATTCACTTTCCTTTCAGAAAAGTTGCTACATAAGGCAATTGAAGCATTTTTACTGCCCCAAAACGTGTCGACAGACACAAAAAAAAAAAAAAAAAAAAAAAAAAAAGAACCGGATGGGCCTCGCTCTGCTGTACAGTTAGGGGTGGAGTGCACCTCGCTTATAGGATAGGTCATTATTATAATGGATTTGTTAAATTTGAATGCAATGATAGATATCATTGTATACGAATAACGATTCTGAACGGAGTTCATATGTTAGTCTAGAATATAATACAATGTTATTTATAAATATTATATAAGTATATTTTATTTTTAAACGAAAAATTTAGAAAAACCGAAAATTTAAATTGTCTATAAAATATGTCAAAATACTTTGAAATTTTAACCATGTATAGAAAACGTCAATATAAAGATTTAATGATAATTTCAAGTTGTTGCGGTTTTTCGTTTTTGAGTTAGGGCATTTTAAAAAAACCGATATCATTTGTCAGTCTAGAACATTATACATTATATTATATTTTACATGTAATTTTATGTCAATATTCGATGTTCAAACGCTTATAAAAAAAAATTGTGCCTATGGATTTTAATAATTTTTGAATGACATTAAGAACTACTTCTGTGGAATCTTCGATTAAATTTTCAAGTATTTTGTAGAAGCCAAATTTTTTTTATCACCGATTATAAAAATAAAATGTAAAAAAATCGAATATTTTAAATGACTATAAGTGGCTTAAAAATCAATATAATATTTTGAAAAAAATATTGCATAAAAGAAATACCAATCTTAACAGCTGGTAGAAATTTCAAAAATCTGCGACTTATACTTTTTGAATTATAACAAATATTTAAAATCGTCTGAGAATAAATCGCTATTTTATGCAATTTCTTAAATATTTAAATTTCAAACAGTCGTACAATTTTTTCCTCTTAGTCCGGTAGAAATTTTTTTAAAGATTTTTGAAGAGTAGCTCATAGATAACCTAGTGTTAATATTTTGAACCTTAAGTATGAACAAAAAAAATTTTATGAATTTTTATCTACAAAATAACATGCAAATTATCGTGATTTTTACACATTTTATACAAATTTGAGAATTAAGGGCTTATAAAAAAAAATTGAGTTAACCGATCACCGATATTTTTTAGTTACGATAAGTTTAACTTATTATAAACCTTGTATAAAATTTTCAAGAGTTTTCGCTCAATCAATTAAATTTTATAGATGTTTAAAAACAAAAATTTAACAAAAATCGAAAATATAAATTGTCTATAAATAAGTCAAAATATGTCAAAATACTTTGAAATCTTAACCATGTATAGAGAACGTCAATATAAAGATTTGGTAAAAATTTCAAGTTGTTGCGATTTTTCATTTTTGATTTAGAGCATTTTAAAAAAAACCGATATCTTTGTCAGTCTAGAATATTATACAGTATATTATATTTTACATGTAATTTTTTGTCAATATTCGCTGTTCAAACGCTTATAAAAAAAAATTGTGCCTATGGATTTTAATAATTTTTGAATGACTTTAAGAACTACTTCTGTGGAATCTTCTATTAAATTTTCAAGTATTTTGTACGAGCCAAATTTTTTTTATAACCGATTATAAAAAAAAAATGTAAAAAAATCGAATATTTTAAATGCCTATAAGTGGCTTAAAAATCAATATAATATTTTGAAAAAAATATGACATAAAGGAAATACCAATCTTAACAGCTGGTAGAAATTTCAAAAATCTGCGACTTATACTTTTTGAATTATAAAAAATATTTAAAATCGTTTGAGAATAAATCGCTATTTTATGCAATTTCGTAAATATTTAAATTTCAAACAGTCATAAAATTTTTTCCTCTAATTCCGGTAGAAATTTTTTTAAAGATTTTTGAAGAGTAGCTTATACATAACCTCGTGTTAAAATTTTGAACCTTAAGTATGAACAGAAAAAATTTTATGAATTTTTAACTACAAAAAAACTTGCAAATTATCGTGATTTTTACATATTTCGTATAAATTGGAACTTTGAGCACTTATAAAAAAAAATTGTGACTTACGATTTTAGATTTTTTTTTATCAGTTAAGGAACAACTTATAAGAAACCTTGTATTAAATTTTCAAGATTTTCTAGGCAGCCAAAAAAATTTTATCGTTATTTAAAAAAAAAATACTTAAAAATATTGAAAATTTCAATTGTCTATAAATAGCTTAATAAAAGTCAAAATACTTTGAAAATTTAATGGTGTATAGAGAACGCTAATCTAAGCATTTGGTGAAAATTTCAAGTATTTACATCGATTAGTTTTTGAGTTATAGCAAAATAAAAAATTTGATTATGTCAAAAACTGGTTTTGCGTAAAAACTCCCGTTTTTCTCAAATTTTTTTATGGTTTTTCCCGTCGCATTTAAAAAATATTGGAAATTTTTAACTTTTGACCCCCCAAAGTACCAAATAGATTCACTTTCCTTTCAGAAAAGTTGCTACATAAGGCAATCGAAGCATTTTTACTGCCCCAAAACGTGTCGACAGACACAAAAAAAAAAAAAAAAAAAAAAAAAAAAAAAAAAAAAAAAAAACACACATCATTGTAAAATCAATACATTCTTCACTCCGTTCAGAATCTAAAACACACATCATTGTAAAATCAATACATTCTTCACTCCGTTCAGAATCTAAAACACACATCATTGTAAAATCAATACATTCTTCACTCCGTTCAGAATCTAAAATCAATAGAAATCTCATAAAACAGTATTGAACATCAATGGTGTATCAACGTCAAACTTCTATCAAGATAATCGAGATAAACATTTAATTAAGTTATGGAGATTGAAGGAAATATAATTTTAAATCAGTAGAAACATATTTTAAGTTGAAAATTTACTTTTTAGAATTATATCAAATAATATGTTATGCTAATAATTATAATGGACTACAGTATGCAATTTGCAAAATAATACTACAACAGGTAATTGTAATACAAGTGTTCAATGGCAAATTGTAAATATAGTTATGTGATCTATACAGTGGCTGATCTACTCGAGGCTTGTGTGCAAATCAAAATTTTGAGGCCTGTTATCATTATACATTTTTGAGCATTTGACTTTTTGAGGCCTGTGTGCAATGCACACCCGGTTTTTACGGCGCTGGGTTTATACGCATACCTACTTGATTACATTTAAAGTTTTTAGTTGAAATAATTCACAAGCTTTAATTATTGCAATGGACGCAATGGACGATTTTTAATTATTATCAATTATTTATTTATTTATTATTTGTTGGAAATAATAAAATTTATTACGCGTTTCGAGAAAATAATTATAATTTTTGTGAGAAAATCGAACGGAAGTTAACTTTATAGAAGTTATTAGATAACCACTATATTTTATTTATAATAGTAAATTTAACAAACACAAATTATAAAAATTATAATAATAACAAATAACATGTATTTTTATTGATGATTAAAAGGCGCGTTATATGGTCATATCAAAGACAAAATACTTATCGCTAAAAATATTATTTTACTACATTATTATTATCGCTATTATTGTTTTTTTTTATTTTTTATTTACGATACATTTTAATAGAAATAAAATAATAAAAACAAATATACATCAATATTTTTTCTGTACAAGTAAATTAAATTATTATCGTGTATTTATTTCTGAAGAAAGAATAGCGATTTAATCGATACCAATTATTGTAAAACAATTTTTTTAATGATAATATACCTAATAGCTCTTTTGTACCTACGGTAACTGGGTAACAGTAAAATCCATAAACTAATATTATAACGTAGGTATTAATGATTTATAGTGCAATGCATGTATACAGTTTTAAGTAAATATATCGGTTAGTTTGTTTTGCGGTAATTTGATTCAATTAAGCGGGTGTTGAAACCTGTTACAGATTATTTCTTTATGGATAGTAATGGATTTAGAATTAAAAATTTATTTTAAATACACTGAGAAAAATAATTAAAACATGTCAGAAAATCATTCATTCGCTATCATGACGTTGGTATCCTACTGCCCTGCCATCAAAATAGTTTAACAATATTTTAAATTTGTGATTCAACTTTGTACAGCTTGTTGATTTCTTATTATTGAGGGTCCAGGGTTCGCTTTTACATGATATTAGTTTAGTAATTATGGTATAGCCAACATATATTGTTTCATAATATTACAATTTTCTTTATTTTGTCTGAGAGAAACCTAAAATGATGTACACATAAAGATATTTAATTATGCAATGCATATTATTCCATACACGCAGAGAGGATTACGTGTATGGTGTAACACAATTACAAGTATTTAAATCATTTAAGAAATGATTCTATTATCGTTTTTTCGTACTCGCGGTAACTAGATAACGAAAGACAAAACAATTTTTTTCGAGTAACCTGAAATCATAAATTATTCATTCCATTTAATTGCAATATTCACCAAGTTAGGTACATTAGATTTTTATTTCAGGTATTATAAATGATTCTCAAGTCACACCATAACTTATTTATTTTATAAACCAAAGTAAAGCAATACATCTTACATTTGTTGGTATTGTACATGCAAAATTGCAAGACTAAGTTATCAAAATCATAAGCGTGACTAGACTTGATCCATAGCAGCAGTTTAACTAAATGACCAGCGTTGCCATAACTAAGGGGGCATTTTTTCATGAAGTCTATTTTCATAAGTCATAACTATTCATTTTTAAAAATATTGTGAGGCATATACCAACAGTAATTATTGCAAACCTGATACATGCACATTTTAAAGTATTTAAGTGCATTTTCAGCTCGGGTCATAATCCATCTTTAAAATCTGATTAACCAGCACTTTTTAAAAATTGCAGTGGCAGCAATGTGGGGTTCCTTTATTGCAGCTGTATTCATACTTATGATCAAAACACATTTCCAACAAGATTTTTATCAATTATATAAATATTTTGTTGCACAGCAATTTTCATGCAATTTAATATTTATTTGTGAAAGTTCGAGAGGAAAGGAAATGAAAGATTAAAGCTATAAAAAAGAAGAAATAGTTTGATACAACACATGAAATTGTGTATTGCGTAAGAATTATCATTACTTGATACTTGGCGCATACAATATAATGTATAATACATTAAAAAAAAAAGTTAAACAACTTTGGGCCTTCATATAAATTAACAGTTCTTAATTAGTAACTTAACAAAACAAAAATTTAACAAAATTAATGTAAGTGATAACTAATATAGAGATCAATAAAAAAAAAAAAAATAATAATAATATTGGTAAATAAAGATGAGACTACATAAGCAAAATAATAAAAATATATTAAGGAACAGTAATTAACCAATTTTAATAGTACAATTAGGGTAACAATAAAAGGTATGATTTCTCTAAATATAAATAATTTTATATAGTAGAGAAATAAATAATTAATAATCATATGGACACACACTGGAAAAAATTAACATTTGAATATTAAGGTTTTTTTTTTTTTAAAAAAAGTGGCTATGCATATAATATTATTATAAATCATTTTAATATACCATCAAGTTTTTATACAGAAAAAAACCATTGAAATAGAAATATTATATTTAACAGAATATTTATTGCTTAAGCCTATAAAAACAGTAATTATAATAACTGATTGTATTATAATGACATTTAATAAGTACAAATTTCTACTTAGATTTGGTCATTAATTCCAAATTAAAAATGAATATTTAAAACTGTTTATCAACTAATTTACAATTTCATTAATATTTATACATGTATATATGTATTTATAATATGTCCATAGGATTTAACAATATAATAATAATTATTAATGTTATTTAATATTTGAAAATGTTTAGACCAACTACCGACTATAGTAATTATAGGCTTCATTCTAAATGGCTGTTGGCGGTAACACATTATAGTCTTGTATAGCTGATTTAACTGTTTCATAAAGGGGACGGTTATCATCTGAAGTTGATGAACTCAAATTGTTATAGCCTACATATTCAGAATTTGGGTTATTGCACAAGGTCTGTAACTTAGTCAGATAACTGTCAAAGTGTTCTTGAGTCTTTTCGGAACCCGATTGTCCATCAGGACATCGTACTTGTTCCAAAAACGTCATCATATTATTCCTAAGGTTTTCATAGTACCCATTCAAATGGGAACTTTGTCGTTGAGATAAGATTTGTGTTTCCTGTAAGTAAGTAAAAATATCAGGTTGTTACAAATACTTAATAATTAATTTGGTAAAATTGTGGAATATTGCTGTAGTATGACTATTATTTCATTAGAGCATCTTTTTGGAGTGTTTTTGTTTGTTTGGAATGATTGACACTACCTTGGGCCTACCTTATCCCCGAGTCGAAGATGAGCCTCCATAGCATTGATGTCAGTCTTCAATCTCAACATTTGGGATTCGACGCGTGCATTTTCTCGCTGCAATTCTGTTATTTCAGCATCCAAAGTAAAGAGATCTTCACCACCGTTCCCCATATTACAATCTAAAAACCACAACTTTTTTACCTTTTCACCTCCTCAATATTTGACTTTTTCAAAATTGTTAAGATCCCACAATTTTACCAGGCAAAGACAATATTACTACTATTCTCACCATTATGAAGTTGTTTCGAGCCATACATGTGATGATATAATGAATCAGCAGCATTTGATGGTATTGGTTTCTTGCCGGATGCTAAATTTGATGCGGAAGGGTGACAAACACTAAGAGTTGGTGCGCCTCGATGAAGAAATGGACTGGGATTTAGGTGTGATGGTTCACAGACAGTTTGTTCAGATTGTTGGTGATGGTGTTGTTGTTGTTGCAGTTTAGCTATATTAGCTTTATGTTGTTCAACAGTACCTCCACTTTCCAGAACACGCATTTTGTTACGGTTAGCAATTGGGCAGCCAGATGCACTGAATTTAAAAATGAAATATTATCAATAAATATTAACTAATTTAGTCAATAGTAAACATTAAATAATTTACCTTCTATGTGATAGAAATTTGCCTGTAGCGTGTCCAGAACCGTCACATCCAGGTATAGGGCATCTACAATATATTTTATATATAACTAACTGTATCAACTATGAAATTTCAGCAACTAACCTAAGTGGTTCAGAATCTTGGCCATCTCGTGGTTTACTCTTAGGCTTATTTGCTCGAGGACATCCAGATAAGGATCGATGAGAAGAATAGTTTCCTGTTACATGACCAGATCCATCACAACCTGGTGTTGGGCATTTAAGCTCTTGTGAATGTGTTGAAGATATTCCTGGTTGCGATGAAGAACGATCACTTCTCGCACAAACAGAAATGCTATGGAGGAAAAACATTAGTAAAAATTAGAATTACTTATATTTCAATACAAATTATTCTTACTATAATTATATTGAATGCATAAAAATTAATTAATAAAAAATAAAAATTGTTTGTATCTATCTAATAATTTTTATTATTTCATTAAACATTTTTCTATATGAGTTAATCAATTTTAAGATAATATAAAAAAATTAACAGACAATAACCAGTCATTAAAGTTATGCAAGTTTAAGTACCTAGATTGTTAGACATCAACATCAGAACTAAATTCGGAATTAAAAATCATTGATTCATTTTCTTCATCTATAATGCTTTCTTCCTTTAAAGTATTTTTATTTGTCGTAATTACTGAATCTCCTTTGAGAGAAAAACAGTCTTTTAAATATTGTATTCGTCTTGTTACTTGGTCTAATCCTAAACAAGCAGTCATGAAATTATCTAAAAGCTCTGGTGTACGGTTAGGATGATTCAACAATAACACGAGACATGATCGAATCGTAAACACATTGAAATCAGTTCTTAAGTTGGGCGATTGTAAAAATATCAACAGTAGTTCTTTGTATCGGTCCCAGTCACATGTTAACAAACAATGTCTCATCTCTCTTAAGATTGGGGTTAAGCTGCTATCTGTTGTACTTGCTGGTTTTCGACCGCAATAAAAAGGTAAATGTGTTCTGTCTGCGCAAATAGAAATGACCCTTGTGGCAGATGAATCACAATAATTTGCAGAGATTTTTGCTTTTCTGGCAGTCTGATTTTTTGGTTGCAATATCGTATCGATTGCTTTTAACAAGTAACTTTTAGGTAAAGCTTTATTCATTTTTGGAACAATTTCATCGTCTGAACTGCACATCGCTGTATTCTCCATTTTCCAAAAAATCGATTTTATTCAAAGCCAAAAAAAAAAGATTCACGAACATGCAATAACAATACAACGTTAATGGCTAAATACAGTGAACGAAATCCGAAATAGAATATTTAGTAAACGAAAGTAGTCAATAGCATTGAACGCAAAACGAAAACAATTACGCCATTAATTTATTTTAGACGATCGAGACTGTTATCTGTTGATTGCCATTTCGAGTGATAGTTGAGTACAGTGTGACCACAACTGAGAAAATATTTAAATATAAAACTCTATCGGTGGCGCGCGCTCTTGTATAATATTAATAATATTATTATTAATTAAAAAAATGACTTCAAAAGCAAGCAATCATGTTCTTGGACAATTCATTTTTATCGTCTCTTGGTATTTATCGAGTATTTCGTTATGCTACATGATTCAGTATGAATTATAAACATTTTAAATTGCTCGATACACAACAGTACTGTAAGTGTACACTTGTTATAACCGTTAAGATGGACAATTATTTACCAGATCCATCTGTGGGTTTTATTTTATTTTATTCGTTACATCGTTTATAAATATTATTGCGTTCTCCAAGTGCACAGAACACGACGGCGTTGCTTAAAATAAACGTGGCACGTACCTGTCGTCTTTGGATGAAACCGAAAGTTTGTCCTGTTGAGGTGGCGGCATGCTGTAACACGGGTTTTGCGAGAACCCGTTGGGCGGAGCGCCTTGCTGATAGGCGCTGGTCGAATAGCCACACGAGTAGGCTGACGTGCTGTACGGTGTCGAGTAACCATTTGCATACTCGGGCATCGGATATCCGGGATGAGGACTCAGAGACGTGTAACCTGCACAGGACCAAGACACGACGAAAGGCATAAAAATTTATATCGCATACGAATTCGGACGATGTGCTATCGAGACGCGTCCAGTGGCGGTCAACTGTATTTTTTTATTACGTGGTTGGGCGCTGATATTTTTAAGATGCTCTCGAAACGTAGTTGTAGACAAAGCGCAACGTCTGCGCACTTAATGAATTCAGAATAAAGACGAGCACGGTACCAGGTAGAAAGCGGAATAAGTTAACGTAGGTAAGTATAGTATAAGAAAAGAACAAGCTATAGAGATGTAAGAAAAAAAATCCGAGGCATGTCTCGCCATCCTACTACCCGTCATTCGACCGCCCCTGAACATGTACGTGTCATGTACCGCGATCGATCACAGATCACTGCATTATGTGTAAAGATCCTTACCGTTGACGTCTCTGTAATGGTCCATGTAATGGGAACCTCCGCTCTCGGGCGTCGACTCCCTGCTGTATCCATTAGGCGGCCCGCCAGGAAACACAAGTCTGCCAGGTGCCCTGTAACGGGGACAAATGATTGTAAACGTAGATCGGAAACGGTTCGGAAAGTTAATCACAAACAACACCGTCGTACCTGTTGACGCTGAGATCCAAAGTTTGACCTTGAGGACTTGGCGCTTGGTTGACCTGCGGACTGGATGTCGAAGTGTTTGGGCTGGTGCGATGTCCAGCGGTTCCTGCGTAGTGGTGCGGGCTCAGGCTGTTGGAATACGTGACGGTCTGCACATAAACGACAACGGTATGTTATTTACATAATATGTACAAAGGTACTAAAAGGAATCATTGTTTTTATTATGATTATTTTTATAACCATTATACACGGTTATTAAACTGAACACTAAATGGAACGAGGGACGAAATGGTTTTATCACAATGTGTTTTTTTCTATGTGTTTGTATGGTCGATTTTGATTCAAAGAAGTGGTCCGTTAATCATATTCGTAGAAGTATATGATAAGTCTTGATACCCGGTTGGTAATATGGTGGATAATTTTACGAATTTTCACAAAGCTTTTTTATTAACCATGAATTAAAGACGAAAAGTTATAAAGGTAAAATTTATAACATACCAGTTTTCAACAAAATTTAATTTTTGTATTTATTTTAACTCAAAAAATAGTAGTTTCAAAGATATACAATTTTTATTAAATGTTTTTATCACAGTTTATTATAATTTTCAAAATTTTTCAACTTTTTTTGAGCTATATAAACAGTGGAAAATGTCATGTTTCTTAGCTTTATTTGTAAAATACTATTAAAATAATTTTGGTTGGAAAAAAAGTTTTGAAAATTTAATACAAAGTTACTTATACATTTATCTTACTAATAAATAGAAAAAAAAGTTGAGTGTTACCTCAATCAAAAATTTATACAAATGTTCGAATAATACATTTTTTTAAAACTCCATAAAAATATTGAAAATCCACTTCATTTTACTAGTTAAAGATTCGTATAAGTTTCATTTTTCTTTTTACTTAAGGCTTGCAAATTGTGTAGAAGGTTTTGTATAAAAGGTTGTGTACCATAAATAAATAAGTAAATAAATACATCGACGTAGCAATAAAGATAGTAGAAATATCATTACAGTAATATTCTAATAAAACGTATGATATTTCTAGCATTTTCAGCAAAATAATTTTCACAAACCGCACCTGAGGACTTGTCGAAGTGACGCTGGATGTGGACAAGTCCATGACTGACACCGTGCCCGGTGACCGGGTGAGTGGTAGCGGCAGCGGTAGCGGAAGTGGCTTCATCCCGGTACTCGCAGCAGCGATGCACTTCACCGACAGATTGATCGCTGCTGCTGTGGGAAAACCCGATTGAACTACCGGGCCGGTAGACGTGGGCGGAGGATTGGTTCCTTCGTACTGGTACAGCGGCCTGGGGCAGAGCAGAAGAACCGATATTGAATTGGTGCTCGAGTTCGGAGTGCGGCCGGATCGAGGCGCGTAATCACTTACCTGGGATAGAGTGGTGGTTCGATGGCGTCGTCCATTTGCACGGGATGTTCGGGCTTCATGATCATCTGATGCGGTTGGTACATGGATGCGGCCGTGTCACCGTACTCGGAAGGGTACCGTTGGCACGACTGATCGGACTCGTAGCGGTCGGCGTACGCTGCAGCGGCCGCGGCCACGGCTGCATTTAGCGGGTTAGGGTACGACGGTGGCCGGACGTGGTCGTACGAGGACCGGGTCGGCACTTCCGTGGAATACGACGGCGACGGCCGGTTAATGTTGGTAAGCACGTAGTTCCGGTCAGCAGCCGCCGCAGCCGCAGCAGCCGCCGCGGCCGCAGCCGCTGACCTGTTGTACATGTCCTGCTGTTGTTGTTGTTGTTGTTGTCCACCGCCGTTGATCTGCTGAGGCTCGTACGGCCTGTGTTGCAGTCTAGAATTGTTATCCATCATCATGTACGATCCGGAAGAACCGAGTTGTTGTTGTTGCTGTTGAATTGGTGACGGAGCTGACATTCCACCGTTGCTGTGTTGTATTTGCTGCTGCTGCTGTTGTTGTTGTTGTTGTTGCTGTTGCTGTTGTTGTTGTTGTTGCTGTTGTTGCTGCTGATGCTGTTGTTGGTGATGGTTAATAGCGTCCATGCTGCCGGACATGGACGAAGAGTTGGAGTCGTGGCAGTGATCGTACGACGACGACATGGTCATAGGAGTGTGCCGGTTGCACGGAGGCGTCACCGAACGACACGAACCGGTCGAGTGCATTTCCGACTTGATGGTCATGGCGTCGTCTTGCGGTCCAGGCGTAGGCCCGTCGCTACCGCAGCATCCCATTTCGGTTTTCAGGCGCAGCTGTTTTGTGTCCGGTTTCTCGTCTTCCATGTCGACCACGCCACCGCCAACGTCGTCCTTGCGAATCATCTTCGCGGATTTGTCCGTAACCTTGGCACCGACCACCGCGGTCGTGCCGCCGTAGTACGACGCGGCCGACAGATACTCGGGCGACCGGCCGTTGGGACCACTGCCGCTGCTCCCGTCGCAGTGGTCGCTGTAGTGGCCGCTGCCGCCGCTGGTCTGCATCTGCTGGTAAGACGGGTCCTTCATGTTGCCCATGTTGAGCTTGTACTGCTGCTCGAGTCCTATGCCACTGCCATTGTTGCACACTAGATGTTGACAATGAAACGGAAACAATACGCGTTAGTCGTCAGACGTTCTCGCGACGAGAAAAATAAGTTATAAATTATATTCCCATCACTAATGTTATTACTATTATTATTATTATTATTGAATTGTTATTTATATGTTTTCGTGTGGGGGGGGGGACGTGTCTGATGGGAGTAGACTGTTGCTGAGGGTAGTTATGTTGTATGTTGGCTGTCCGAGGGGAGTACCTGTTAGCGCGGCGATGTGTTGTTGAGACAGTTTTTTCTGCCGTTCTCGCAATGCCTGTTTCTTGGCCGCCGCTATTGGACAGCCCGACAGGCTCCTATGCGTGTTTCGGTTCGAGTTCACGTGTCCCCGGCCGTTACATCCGGGAGTGGGACACTTTAGGATTGTTTCGTGCAAGGCCAGAACTGGTCAAGACAAGATGGTATGTATTATATTTACGTGTCAGAATCGATATCACGATATATGCAACATTAACACACGTGAACAAACAGCATTTTAAAATCATATTTTTACATTTTTTCTTTTGCTTATAAATTTTTTAAGTCAGGACAAGGATCAAGAAGGGGTAGAGAGAGAAAAAGAGAGGGAGGGAGAGATAGATAGGGAGAGAGAGAGAGAGAGAGAGAGAGAGAGAGAAGGGAGTGACAAAGACAGAGAGATGATACGATGATGATACGTTAAAAATAATATTATATATTATTACGATGCGATATTGTCAATAAAATAGACAAGAGTATAACGATGCTGTTTGTGTTCTTCGTGGTTTATACATATATAAATATATATATAAAACATAAATGTATGCATAAATATATATAAATATACTTATATATATAGTATATAAATATACATTTATATTGATATAAATATATATGTATAATGTTGCACGTGATAAACTTCCACGTCGAAGGACGAGAGGACAGTGGTGATAATCAGCTCTCTACCCCCAGCAAAAGTCCTGTATGTTGAAATTGGTTTGGTTTGTTGCATATATGTATTTATACACACACACACACACACACACACACACATATATATATATGTATACGCATATATGTATATGTATTAATTGATGTTATATTATCATATAAAATACTCACTCTCTGGCGTCACTTTATCCTTACGGGGACATCCCGACAAGCTGCATGTACGTAGCAGAAAAATACACACAATGACCTACTGTATATAATACACGTCATATAATGTTCAAAAAAAATTACCTTCTGTGATGCGAATACAATCCTGTAATATGGCCTTGACCGGTACACCCTGGTGTGGGACATTTATTTCCATCTGAAACGGGAAAACTGCTATGTAATACTTTTCCAAATGTATTTCCTTTAAGCTCATAATATTTATTATTTTGTTAGGGGAGCTCTCTCATCTTTTGTTCCTCATTTGAAACAAAAGAAATAAGAGATGGGCTTTTTTTTTTTTTTTTGCTTTGGTGATCACAAAAGGCGCCGACTATACTGAATGGGTAGATAAGAAACATTGATTCCGGGAGCTACAGCTGGGAAGGGTGTTTGGCTTTTTTTCGAGATATTATTTATAATTCTCTTGTTTTTAATTAAAACTGTATCGTTTTAACGCTCTGCCGCCGACTAAAAAAATTATAATTAAAGAGTATACACATCGATGGATACTCCAAACAGCGTGTAGAAGAAAACTTCAAGGACAGATAAGCCATGTTAACTGAAATATAAGATTCCTATATTAATCTAATATCGAAGTGGATTTCAATAAACTGGCTCGCAGAAAAAAAACCATTAGGTTATAAAAGTTTACGACTAGGAGTTGAATTTTCTTGTTTAAATTGTTATTTATTATCAATACTCCCGAGAACAATTAACAAATATTTATATTGAAAAATAATAACAAATTTTGTTTCTATTTATTTCCAAACTCAAATTTCATAATCGTATGAATAAACGTTTAGATTGTTCGGATTTTTTTTCGAACAACTAATTAAGTTAACTGATTAATTAAGTTTTTTCAATCTTCTAGGTTCACTAAAAACGTCACAAGTTCCAAATAAGCCAAAATATCGATTTACCTATGAAAACCAATACTTAATAGTTTACTTATGGTTTAAATAAAATTATGTCAAATTGTTGTATAAATGAATAAATCCAAAAATAATTTGCGAAAACACAGTTGCAAAATTTCAATTGAGAAATGTTCGTAATAATCTGTTAAAAATAAAGTAAATTTGGTGGTTTGAATTAACTTCATTAATGAACGTAGATCTGTTTCGCGTGAATATTAAATTTATTTAAAAACTTTACTCGTGAACCGGTGTTTGGCCTTATGATTTTAAACCCCTACGTTAATACCCTCCATTCATTGTATATACATGTGAATTTATATTTAATTAAAAAACGAGGGTACGATGTATTCATCGAAATATATATGTTTAGCGTTTTAATTGTTTGGATATGATTCGACTGAAACTTGATTTTTAGGCTTTCCAAAAGACAACTAGAAAATGCGATTTCATAAGAATAAATAAGATACATCGTATACGTACAATAAACGTCGTAGCTGATACAGATTTGGTCGGTACATAGTGTTAGCGTTGAAAGTAACGAACAAAAGGTACATGGATAGAGTGGGATCCACGGTTCATGTACTAAAAATGACGATGTTTTAAGTGTACGTATTACGTACGGTACAATCGGTATAATTGAAGGCCTTTCGAATAATGACGTTTTCCGCGAAAGAAACTTTTGAAAAATCACGATAAACGTACACGACCCCGTCGGAGCAACCATTTACGTCACACGTTATCTGAAACGTCGTTACGCGAAACAGCCGACAGTAACGTACGACCAGCCGGCGAGCTCGTGTGCGCGCGGCGCGTATTAATACAGCGATACGCGATAAATCCTAAGAAACGGCGACGGAGGGAAGCGCGGTTCTGTTCGTGTCCGCGAAATGCGAATGGAGTTGGGACGGCGACGGAGGAAGTCGATGAAACGGAAACTGGTACGAGTCGCACGCATACAGTATGATGCAGAAGGGCAATAGGGGATGGGCGGTGTTCGCGTAATAGTATAAAAGAGAGGGCCGAGCGTTAACAACTTGTACCCGTTCGCCGTGTATTTGGGGTTAAGTCGGCACGTGATCGGCGTAGAGATGTGCTCTTAAAGCGCGAGCCGCGCCCCACCTCGTCGCCCGTCGCTCGCTAACGTTACAGTGCCGACACGATGTCAACAACGCCAACGACTACACGACGACGACAATACTCCTTGAATGTTAATTAGTGCTAAATTGTGCGCTGATTCGGGCGCGGGCGCGCGGGATCACGGCCAGAGGGACAGGGAGGACCGGGTGGACGGCAACACGAGCTCGTCGCTAACGACTGTGCACTCACCTTTGTTGTTCATGCATCCGGGCGGCATCAGTTGGCTGCCGTCCACGACGTTCAGTTTCGGCGTGCCGGCCGCCGTCCTGGGCGACAGACTGCCGGCCGCGGCCGCGCCGCTGACCACGGACGCGCCGAGCACGCCTTCCCTGGCCACGTCCTGCAGAGCGGTGGCCGCTCTGGAGTCCGCTCCGGCCGGCTGCAGGATCGTGTACTGTTTCGAGAGCGGGCTGGCCGCGTCCATTTTCACCGGCCCGTCGGGCTTGCAGTCCACCGCGCCGCCGTCGTCCTCCATCTTGACGCACACCGGTTTCACAGCGGTCACCGGTACGCAGACGTTGCCGCCCATGTTGCCGCCGCCCGGTGACAGCTTGGCCGCCGGCGAACCGTGAGATCCGGCGGTGGCCACCAGCCCGGCGGGCCCGGTGTAGCCGACCACGAACGTGGCACCGGCCGGCGGGTACGGGCCCAGCGGTGACATGGCCGCTCCCACGGCGGTGGGCAAGTCGAGCCGCGTGGGGTCCTTGGGCTCGCAACCGGAGACGGGCCGGAACGCGGAGAACGCCGTCTTGTCCATCAGGTACGCGTCGTACGACGTGGAATCGGACTCGTGCTTCAGCCCGGTCATCTCGTCCGCGCGCAAGTGGCTGTTGTTGTTCCGTCGGTCCACGTCCAACTTGCGCCTGAGCCGGTCCCCGCCCGTCGGCCCGTCCTCGTCGTCGTCCTTGTCGCCCGCGCCGTTACTGCCGTCGGCCGACATGTCGATCTCGAGTTCGTCGGACGAGTCGTCCACCAGCTCGTTGAAGTCCGGCTCGTATTTCGATGGTGCGTATTTGTCGGGTTTTTTGTTGTGCTCGCCGCAGTCCTTCTGATGGTCCATCTTGTTGAGCAAATTGTCGATGTCGCGGCGCTGTTGCTGCTGCGGCTGCTGTTGCGATGGAGCGGACGGCGGCGTCCTCGAGTCGCACGTGTTCTTGTTCTCGTCCACTTTGGTGGCTAGCGGTGGCGGCGGCGGTGGGTGCGCGCCGCCGCCGTTTTTCTTCTCGTCGAACAGGTTGACGAACGCGGGCGACTCGTAACGGTCGTCGTCGTGATGCCCTGTCCGGTAGAACGAGTGCCGCGGGCCTGGCCATCCGCCCGACAGACTCTTCAGCGCCGCTTCCGTCTCGCGTATCAGCGTCTCGTCGTCCACCGCCTCGTCGCCACTGGCCTTGGCTTGTTTCTTCGGCACGGCAACGCCCGCGGCCAGCTGTTGAACCGTGGCCGCGGCCACCTCGGCCACGCCGGCTGCCGGTTGACCGACCAGCGGCCGTTTTTTCGGCAACACCATCGTCTTCTGTTGCGTGCTGCCGTTGTTTCCGCTGTCCTGCTGTTGCTGTTCGGACGAACCTTTTTCTTTGTCCGCGGCCATCTCCTGCATCTGCTTCAGCGCTCGTCTCCTTTTCTTGTGCGCGAACGTCTCGTCCACTGTCGTCTGCGTTTTATTGCACGCCACCACCCCGTCCCCCGTCGACTTACGTTTTGACGTTAACCTGTGTAAAACAATAAAACATTTCACTCGTAATTAATATTCGTAAAATTTAAGACGAAGTAAACTTTAAAACATTCCGTGCGCGCCATTCAATATAAGTGTATACTTTGTTCAGTTATAATATATATATTTAATCAATCACTGCTTTTAATTGACTGCTGTTCACAGCAATCTCGATTAGTTATTTTTTTTTCTTTTTATCAATTATGTTACTGGGAGAGGAAAAAATACCAATAATGTTCGTTCTTCTCTTCGGCCGTCAATCGGTTGTTTAATTTGCCAGAGATCCGTTTTTCTCGGCCCGTTAAGTATTTTTTTAATTAAAAATCGCTCGTCGACTTTTTATTACACTAAGAAAGGGAAAACAGTTACTTAATATAATATTGCTGCGCGATACATCGAACGGCCGAACGGTTTTTGCGCGGAGGGGTAATAATGAGCGGGCAGGGGCGCAGAATTAAAATCAAACAATGAGAGAAAAAGGGTTGTTGGCGAGACATTAGATATTTAACAAGTATTATTATACACCGGCCAGTCGGCGATCCAATGCACTGCACGTAACGCGGTGGTATATAGCAGTGCGGCGGTGTTAATGCACGTTTTAATTTGTTAATTATTTACGTGAACGTTTGTCGACATCTATGGGAATTGTCATTAAAACATTATTTTGGTTACACATTTACGAATAAGTACGAATAAGCCAATTACCCAATATACCACCGCGTCCGTAGACACGCCGCACACGAATTTATGCAGCGTTTGAGTACAAGATAATGCTGACAAATTACTCTTGTCTCGTATTCGCCACCGTCATTCACCGTGGGTTATTAAGCCAGGAATCGTACAAACGTGTTACCGCGCTAGAAGGGGAAGCGAACACCGAAGCTTTCAGTCATGCTTGTGCTTCGAATCGAGCAGGTCCCTCGTTGGTAGGCGTCGGTCCCTTCGTATTTTCCGTGCACGATGTTTTGCGGCACATTTCATTGACATCGAAAATATTTATTTTATCGTTATTGCCATGTAAGTTTCAATTGAAAAAAGTTCTTTCAACTTTTAATAGGCATTAGTTTTACAGTTTTTTCCCGAAAAAATTATTAAAAAAAAAAACTAACCATTTCCACCAAAGTAATAAATTATAAAAATAATTTTCTGAGTGAAATTATTATAACATTTATTTGCGAGCAAAATATTTATTGGATGTGGACAAGAATTGCGATTTAACATCATTGTGTTAAAAAAAAGTCTATGGTGGCAGAATGTAAACCTTTACCATCTAATTTTGAAGTCTCTAATTTAATCGCATATGAATTTAAGTTTAAAATGAATATCGTTGAAAGTGACTTTATAAATGAAAACAGTTTATAGGAACCACAAGTAAAGGAAAATATATTTATTCCGAACAAATTTTTCTCGACTTTTTATGAAAATTTACTATCACTGTAAGATATATCTATACGTATTTCAATAATAACGTTGTCATATTCAGCGTTGATCGAGGGCTGTTCGTCAGCGAATACCTATTAAACGTACTTTAATAAAGTCTTTATACATGCCGGCGTATTGTACTTTTCAAAACTACAGTGAATTCGATTAATTGTATTGTATTTATATTTTAGTTATTTTTATAAATTATCCGATATTGTATGGTTTTATGATAGATCCAGCACGACAGAAAATTAAAATATTAGTTAAACGTATTTTTATGCAACACATTGGTTCAGTGAAAAAAAAAAAATAATAAAAAAATATATAATTGGTAGTTTTTGTTGTGTCGAGGAAACTGTTATATTCTACCACACACCGCATAACAAAATTTTTGAGTTGATAATTTGCGTTTAACGTACGAATTGTGTACAACCATTAAACCGGTTAGAATGTTCAATTTACATACAATATTTACATTTCAAAGGGAAACTAGTGTAAAGGAAGACGAAAATTTATTAAAATGCGGAAAACATTCAATTATATTTTCCAGGTGATATAATTATTATCTCCGCGTACAGTTGAACGCGCGTCACTATCTCGGAAAGAGTTTCTAGAATTACATTCCCTACTCCCCTCTGTTTTTACAATAACCGGTAATTTTCGTTTTGTAATGTGTTTTTATTTTTCTTCCGTGCCCGTGTCCTACTGGAAAAACGGCATAATATTTTTTTATTGCTGCCGACCCATCAAACGACGACGTCGGTCGGGCACACGACGCTGTGTCACGCTAGGAAATATTATGCCGCCACCGCTGACGGTACGGTTCGCCGTGCGGCTCGTTGAGGTGTGCAGTCGCCGAGTGCATGTCAACACCACATTACAGACGCGGCAATGATCATTCGAAACGTACTTCACCCTCGTCCAAAACGGCATATTTTATATCCTATTATTAACGTATTACCGTCATGACGTTTTAATTTCGAAGTCACGACAACGACTATTATCGCTCATGTCTCCTCCTCTTTACATTCATAGCGAAATAAAAAGAAAAAATACAAACTATATATTATTAATATTATTATTATTATTATTATATGTTCGAAATGTACTGCAAACCCAGACAACGGAGTGCGCAGCGATGACAACCAAATAATAACACGCGTCGTGTTTGTGTCATGCATGTACGACGTGTGGGTAAAAGCTTCGGGTTGTGTTCACAGGATTTGTATGTTTTTTTTTTATCTTCTACTTACAATCCATCCTCTTTTTTTCCTCTTTATCCCATCGTCTAAACGTGATGATTGTGCAACAAGTATATTTTGTATACGTGCTCGGATGCGTCGAGTGGATAGCCGGCGCTAACCGTTTCTTTGAATTGCTCTCTCGTTCTCTTCGTACACGATGGTCGGGGGGTGTGACCCGACCACATATAACGCGCCGCGCGATATCATCGTATAGTCGTTATATTTTATATGGTGTAGATAAAACAGTCCATGCGGTCACGGTTCAGCCCCTCCCTGTAGCATTACGCTGAGTAGCTTAAATTATTATCGTTATTATTGTTTCCAGTCCTTTTACGGTCAACGTCATATTATTTTATATTATATATGTATAACGTATATATATTGTGTGTAATACTTTTTTTTATTGAAAAACATCCAGATAAAAAAAAACGTTTGAGTGAAAAAAAAGAAAACTGCGGCCGAATTTTCCCCCAATAGGAACCACGTGCCGCTAGCGGAAATTCGTGTTTATACATTTTTTTATTTTTATATTACCGAGTTAATAATAATGACGATTTAAAAAAAATACCTCGTTAACGTATCACATAAAAATAATTGGCTTTTCGTATTCGAAACATTTTCCGGTGTTGCTTCCGCGCAATGAAATTAGCAAGCCGCACGATTAATGTTCTTTTTCTTAATTAATCACGTTAAAATAATCACTGCGTTGTTCTTTGACGTAGCGCAACCTTACCTACTTGGCGATTAATAAACACGAGACGCAATCGAACCGCGGTCTGATATATATGTCGGCACTTGCATCTCGTCGGATCGGTGCACATAATATCGTTGGTCGTAAATAAAACGTTCAGAAAAAAGGTAAGGCATTTAAATATATTATATTCTTCAGTCCAGCGGCGGCACAGACTAGAAATACCGTTTGGATATAGGGTAGGTATGGTTATCTTTTTGTTTTCCTTCTCGGTTGTTTCTTCATTCCGAATAAAAACTGCGTTTGAATAAAAATCGCTTAGGTGTGTGGGGAAAGAGGTTCGCGCCTTAATCTGCCGGCGGCTCGGTAGAATAGCGCATACTAACGGCGTGCTTATACATACACTGCAGTGTAACGACGACGACGCGGTGTTCGAGCGCGGGACTCTGATTTACGACTGTCGAGGTGGTCGCCACTGCTGCACCACGCCATCGTTGTAGTCGGCGAAAAGAACTTGGGTACCGTTTTCACTGCCATCCCTTCGGCGTAGGGGCAGCAGCATCAGCAGCAGCAGCAACGGCAGCAACACACCCTTACTCGGCCGGCGCGCGATATGGTGTCTTGATTTATAAACCTCTTCGCGGCCGCGTGGCAATATATACACAAAGAAAACGCGCTCGGGGCCAACGACGACGACGACGACGACGACGACGACAACGGTTTAATCTCGATTTGGGATTTGGACACGCCACCCTCTTCTCACTCCGTTCACTTTACACCTCCATTCCCGATTTAACCTTACCTCTCTCTCTCTCAATCTCTCCCTCATACACACATACACACACACACGCACGCACGCATACACAAATACACATACACACACATCGCGAGAGCACAGCCTGTCACGCGCGTATAGGGTTACATAAAGTTATTTCGCTTCAGGTGTATGAAGGATTTATGTGCGATTGTATCGGTGGAGACGGTGGTGTTGGGGTCGATCGGGAAAGAGTATGATTTGGTCGGGTAGCGGGGCTGGAAAGAGAGTTGAGAGCTTTATTAGTTTTGCCTCAATCCCTCTCCACACGCAATGCATTTTTCTCTCTCTTTCTCTTTCTTTTTCTCTCATTCTCTCATTTTTTTCTCTCACTTTCCCTCTCATTCTTTCTTAGGTATTTTAAATTGTCTAGTTCCAATCCGATCAGATACTCTATCAGTTTGAGCCGCAGAGTGGTCAGTACTATACAAAATATAGGTATTATATAGCACGGTGAACCCGACGTGGACAGTGTTGCGCAGGAGGAGAAGTCGAAAGGACCGATAAACTTTCCGGTTCGAAGTTTACGTCTGGAAAGCGAAGCTGATGGTCGCCACGGATAATACGCGTATCTGCTGGTACAACGGACCGGATGACGCAGTTGATGTATATATATATATATATATATATATATATGTATGATATATAATATGGTTATCTCGGGCACGGCGGCAATGACAACTCGCATATATATATATATATATATATCTATGGGTTAGCAGATTTCTTTAAGTAACTCGAGGAGATAAATTTTCATTGTACTTATCGCGCTTACACAATTGGACATTACGTATTGTATACAAGCTAATCGAAAAAAAAGTCCAAAAATATTGCGAAAATAAAGCGTCATTTTAACCATGAAATTGTTTTTTATTTTTCACCACGTTTCAAGTTTAAATTACATATTATCGGTTGTACTGGTGTACACAAACACATCGATTGAAGGCTTATAAATATTTACTGTAAATAATATAGTATAATATTTTCTCTATTTCTAATAAAGCTATATTATAGAAATAACATGGAAATAATAATTGTTCGTTATTATTTGAAATCGGATGTTTTAGCAGTTACGGTTGATTTTTTATTTTTTTTCTGTTAATTTAATTATGACAAAAATTATTTTGTGACATAAATGATTGTGAAAAACAACATTCACGCAATATGATGATAATAATAATAATAATTATAAAAAAATAAAAAATTTAAATTAAACAAAATAACGTACAAAGCAATTTGTTACGCTCAAAATTCATTTCACGCAACACGCGAGTATGCACGGTACAAAAACCGGTGGTTTTTTTTTTAATAAAAATATTTATTTAATTTTTTTTTATAAAAACGTGCCGTTTTAAACAGTAATAATAAAAGGTAGCAGGTAAATTGTTTGTCAAAGTCATGAAAAAAATGCTTGTCGGGTGAAAAAAGAGGAATTCGTTTGAAGTACTACTAGATTAGTTGGTCGAATAACGATACAAGCTTGCCAATTCGCGTACTACCCCTGAAAAAATAGCTTTCCATTTTCCCCACTATTTTTGCTTGCCTTTTCATTACATTTCTTTCTATAAAGCTGAATTAAACTTTTAATTTTCGTTCTTAATCCGAAACGCAAAGGGCCGTCGTGCTGGGTTCTACCTCTGAATGAATATTATTCGTTTTTTCTTTGGTTTTTTTATTTTTTATTGTTATTGCGACGAAGAACCTGAGGGAGCGGATGTATCTTATTTTCTTTCCTTTTTCACTATCTCTTTCTCTGTCTGTCTTTTCCGTGCGTATATACCTTTTTCTTCGCCCTAAAATTGAGACACCCCCACATTGCAATCATACGCAGGTAATGAAACTCATTTTTTTAACACTCACCGAGATGGTCGTTTTTGAAATAGCCACTTTGGCGAAAGAAAAAAAAAATTATAACTTAGCAAAATAAAATTATACAGGAAACATAAAAAGACAGAGGGTGGTCGGTATTACTTCGTTACTAAGAAAATAACTAGCTATTCACTTGGAGTAATATCTATCATTTTTAATATAAGATATTACTGTCATTTTTTGGAGTAGAAACCTGAGTGTGAAAACATTCGCCAATGGTTAACATTCGCATTGATCCTTGTCATGTGTAAATATATGGGTTTTTTTTTACAATTTTTACAATAGTTCTGAAACTTTAGAAAAAAAACTCTCTTTATACTTTTGAAACTCTCGTGGCAATCCATTAACAACGGTCAATGCGGGAAAACCATAATTTATGAGAAAATATATTTGAATTCATTTATGGTATATACTTTATGTCGTCCTGTCTCTTTCACTAACCCTATCTCTGGGAACCTGGGATTTTTCTATAGGGGAATTGGTCCGGACACACTCCCAACACGGTATTCCAATTTTGTTTCCGAACAGTAATTAACGCATTAATTTTTAGCCTCTGCGGTCGTCGTCGTCGTTGTTGTCGCTGGTTTTTTCAAACCCATTCGCAGCACCTCTCCTCCCAAACGTTATTTTATTATTATTTTTTTTTCATCCCCTTGTACCCCTTTGCGTCTAACCCTTTTTCTTTCTCGTGGCGCCCGTTTGCCCGTCGAAAAATATAAATAACTTTGGGGACGTGAGGGATGATGGTTGAAAAACACGGGGCGCCAAGTCACAACCCCTAATTTCACGATTTTTTTTATGATTATTTTTTAATATAATAATTTGGCAAGACGGGTCGACGGATGTTGTTTTTCATTAAAAAAAAAAAAAAAAAAATTGCAACACAATAATGAAAAATGTAAAAGGATGCCGGAGTGTAATGAATACTTCACGGTTGAGAATATGAATAGTGTATATGTGCAATGAAAAAATTAAAAAACTCAATGTAATGACATTTTTTTCTATTCTGACCTTTACATTGACACAACACTTCCATTAATACTGGACGTGTCACTTATGGGACATATTATTTACTATATAATTCTGCACACTACCCATGAGTATATTATCATCACCGTCATCATCATCATCACTGTTAATCCGATTTTATGGTGTACACTTCAAAACATAAAAAATGTAAATATTAATTTACATAACATACTTTCTTATAGGTGCTCTGTAAAAATGATTATGCATCATAGTTTATTTACTAAAATACCATTATTATTATAATTATGTACTAGGTTTATACATATTTTACTTATACAAGTAATTGAATTGTAAATGAGAAGCGGGTTATGAATTAGAATTTCTGCTGTCATTTCGAAGTTTATGATTTAAGTTATATCACGTGGATCGTGAGAAGTACTTATAAGATTCACGTGATAGCCTATATAATTTTAATATAATGATATTCCTGCGTATTTTAATTTACATTTTGAGCGAGGAAAGTGCTAAGTATTACATTTTAATCTGTGTAATAACAAAACAATATCAGTTATGCAAATATTCGGTATCGTAATAAAACATATACCTATATAGGATAAAAATAAAATATAGATCGAGTCAATATTTGATGTAACATAATATTTTTCAGTTCGATGGTTATAGAAAAAAATAAATAAGTATTATTTTGTTTACATTATATGTGATAATAACTAGAAGGCATGATATTGTATGTATTATTATTTGGTGTTGAACTTGTAATAAGAGCGTGTATTAAAAACTTTACTAAAGACGCAGTCAGTTTTCCAATTTATTATCGATGTAAAATAAAAGAAATCCGATAAATAACAGTATAAGTATAACAGATTTATGGGCTTTTTGATGTATTTCCCAGATTTCTGACGTTATCAGCTTTGTAATCGTACTTTTTCCCGTTTATTTATATTTTTTTTATACGAAATAAAAATAAAAAAAATAGAAAGGGGAAAATTCTACCCGAGATGAGATGATTATTGTGGTTACAGCTGTGGAAATGCGTTTTGCGGTCAGATTTACGGACAAGCCAGCAAAACGCAATAATAATAATGTAATACAAGATTCTTCCCTCCAGACGAAATAATTCCAACGGTCCAGAAGGCCATAAATTTGTTTAGGGCCGACCGGCTGTCCCTCGTGTTTTCCTTATCATCTCGACAGCATTAGAGTTTATACTCTCTTACCCCTCCATAGTTTTTTTAACCACGAAAATAGAATGAGATGAGAACTACTAACAAACAGTTACGCACGTGCTTCGGCTTGCAATTATCCCCGAATATTCGATAGGTTGAATGTCAACGACGACTCGTACACGCACCTTCAAATGACTGCCTACCAATCTATGTTTACCAGATAATACAATTTGGGAAGAAGGAAAAACAAAGGACTAAAAGTAAAAAAAAAAAAAACAGACAAGAACAAATAAAAAAGATTGTTGTGGATTTTTTTTTTTTACTTGTGGTAATAAAGCTCGGGACTGAGACTAAAAGTGCCGTAAAGTTTATTAATGTCCCCCACCGGTTGTCTCGTATTTTTTTTAAGTTCACTTTCTCCCGGTGTCTTATGTGTCTCCAAGGAGCCCCGAAGCCCCTCATTTACCACCCACCCCATTGTGCTGGGCAACACGTGTGCTTAATCGGTCTCCGTGTAGAATTATGATTAAAAAAAATCGATGTTAACCTCCGGGACCGGGATTGTAAGGCGAAAAAAATGAAATAAATATACGAGCAAAAAAGTACCGGAGGCTTGAAATGAGACCGTAAATCTCACGACGAATTTTTCCAATAATTTTCCCCTCGAAGTGTAGTGTATAACAAAATCACGTTTTGAAAAAAAAAAGTAAAAACAGTATAGGTACTTACATTTGTCCGTCGACCTGATGGGCCGCATACCCCACGCCATTGGATGGGAGTTTTTCTTCCTAAAAATAATGAAAAAAAAAAACAACAGTAAATATTTTTGCCAACGCATGGTTAATGACTTTTGAGTTTTAAAATTGTAATCAAGATTTGGTTAAACGTCCGGGATGATTGATGATATTTTAGTGCACTGTAGAGGGATCCATTCCGTCCATCACACCGTGAATGGTTTAACTTTACCCGCTAAACATGAATGACAGTAAATAATTTCTATTCGATCACGTAATCGCATACTATGTTATGTATAAGTTTTTGTTGAGTATAGGAGTTCATGATCATCCATGCCCACTACTCCCTGTTTTGAATAGAATTACTTTTCAGTGTAGAGTTGATTCGAAATCGATTATACATAATGTGCACAGTATTTCACAATAACAATTTTTTATCTTAAACATAAGTCTTACAATATTTATAGATAATTATTTTTACGGGGTTTAATGAATATTACGGATTTTTTCGTACGAAACAAATTGTTAATTTATGTTTCTTTTTATTGCTTTAAACGTTTGTCGTTTTAAAATAAAAAATAAAAATAAAAATTTCGATGGCGAACGAAACCACTAATTATTTATTTAAACCTTTTAATATTTGTCAGTGTCCCTAAGTTACGCATGACAACAATATTTCCTGGTCTAAACAAATATTTTATAGAAGAAGGAAAAAACGATTTGACAACACTAACTTTTGTGCGGTTGGACACAAACCTTTGTTGTTTACCGTGATAAACATTTAAAAATATTAATAAATAAAATAAAAGGATGATTCTCGGTTTTTTTCTTGTACAGTGGTCGTTTTTTAGTAGTCAGATTTAAAATAAAAAAATACTGCGGAATGTCAGGCGGTCCAGAGAGAGACGGGGCGAGAGAAAGGAGACAAAGCTTGTAAAATTCAAAATCCGGACGTGACTAACTTTTCACTTTTTTTATTATTATTTTTTTTTTTATTTAATTCGGGTTAAAAATGATGTGCCGTCGTGTTGGCTACTGAAGGATGTCGTTTTCCCCTTGTACCGGATACAACATGGTAAAACTTAAAACTTTACAATCTCGGGTACACCGGCATACGAGAACTATTTCGTCTTTTTTTTTTGTTTTGTTTGAAAAACGTCAATTTTTCTCGGCGGCGACGAATGATAAAAAGTAGTAGTGGTAGTAAAAAAAAAAAAGAAAAAGAAAAAAGTACAAAACATAAAATATATACGAATGTTTTATCTAATCTATAATACCGCATGTGCGTCGTAACATGCGCGACGCAGTCGAAACTTTTTATTATTTATTTATTTTTCGCTTTTCGCAAGAAACGTATTTTCAAGGGAACAGCAGCAAGTTCGGTCGTGTTTACCGAGATGAGAAAAGTATAAGAGGGTGCCCGGTTGTATTTCGCCATCAAGAGCGTCGCGTAGTGGTAGTAAACGAGAAGATACTACGCTCACCGGAGGTAGGTATATATGATGGGGTCCTATATAACGGGATGTTAACGTGATTATGTGGGCGTATATATATATATATATATATATGGTTGGTAGAGAACGGAGAGCGGGAAACAAATAATCTGTACAGCCGGTGTCTAACGATCCCGACGGGACCTCGGAGTCCGAGTCCTTGCACGACCATTGTCCACCGGTAAACAGCACTTTAAAACGTGTTGGCCGAGCCACGGTTCTATCACACACACACACACACACACACACATATATATGTTTATACCTAACACGGTGTGTGGTGGAGGAGGTGGGACTTTCTTATTTGAAACCGAGTAGCGTTATTAACCGATCTTTATGACTAGCCTCTCGAAGGGTCGAGTCTTTAAACTCCATCTGGGCGCGCGATGGTCCGACGATTTTTATATGACTCGTCGTTAAAACCAGTAGTTGTCCGAGTTCGAGCAGCTGGTCCATGGTATAATAATACTAATAATAATAATCAGGAAACGAGAAAATCACTTTCAATCACACTCGTTAATTCCGACGTAGTGCGTTAATCGGAGCGCCTCCTACCCATACCTTTTCCGTACGTGAGCGCACATTATGGCGTGGTGTTCGACAGTCCGATAACGCGTTTCCCGTTCGCCTGCACTTTTAGGTATAGCTAAGTAAGCTAAAAATAATTGGTCAGCTGGCAACCATTTTTCTCACTCGGTGCCAAAAATTTCACCCTCCCAACGTATCATCAAAAAAAGTACTGTTCGTAGTGTCGACATGGATACGCGTACACATCGAATTCCTTTACGACTGTTGGTGTCAGACTACCTTAGTAATAAGACATCCATCACGCCACCGCGGTATAATGACAAAGCATGGAGTATATTATCATGGAATTATTTACAGTCGTTTTGGTAAGTCAATCGATGAAATATCTTCGTACTGCAATGGATGAAATGCGTGTGTATGTTTTATTTCGAACGTTCGTATCGGTCAATAAAATAACAGCGAAACGGCTAAAAGACCGTACCTGCAGTGGGTCCAAAATGTCAGTGCAAGATTTATTCCATAAAAAAAGTTGTAATATTTACGCGTCAATGTATTATTTTTCGATTCGATTAAAACAATGTACACGATCCGCTATTGATTTTACTGTTAAACGCATTTATACATTTTTTTTTTCTGTGATCGAATAAAACGTAACAACACTACAACACACCTCGGGCACCCCAGGCACGGACTCATCATCAGCTTTGGGACGGAACGCAACACCGGCCGTTCGGATTCGCGCCGTCATCACTGTACGGTTTTACAACGAATGCGCGCGACACCCGAGACGGCGCAGCGGCTGTGCACCGGCGTCCGTCAAAGTTTTGCACGGGGAAAGTTTTTAAAAACACCGGTCGGGTAAAAACAGTGCGTGTTCGTACATAAAAATGCAATTCCGGTTCGTGTACTACACACTGCGATGCGTGGTCGTAGCGCGAGAGAGTGTGCTGTATTAACATCTGTAAAAATTTTTTCCCGTTCGGAAATTCGACGTTCGGCAACTAGGGACACCCGGTGACGGGCACGCGTTGCGCCGTATACACATGCACTGCTGTATGTGCGCGCGCGTTTTCGGAAATTGATGGATGGTCCTCGGATGAAGAATCGACGGTTTTCCACGTGACCCAACACGCGGCCGCCGGTCCCCGTCGCCGATACATCATTTTCCCCGGCCAACAGCGCCGCGCGGCCTAAGTGAATTCCGTTTCCCAAAACTTCCCCGCCCGACGATCTAATGGGACCGATACGTCTTTGCGTCCTGTCTTTAATGACCAACTGTTTTCCGGCCGCCGCGGTTACCGTCAACCGACCGTGTAAACCGCCGCCGCCACTTCCTTCGGCCCGTGTCATTTCTCATCTGTCTCGCGACTTCCTTGCGTCCAAGTGGCTAAGAAAATACATCCGTCGCCATAACGATGGTTAACAATGTCCTCTCCCTCGCGCAGTGCATTAATTAAATCGTTCGCTGTTGCGACGGCGCACATCGAGAACAGCGCTCGACCATAACGCCGTCAATGTTGAACACATAGTGTGGCGGTGATCACCGAAACCGCGTGAAACGTCGTACTCGGAGTCAGAACTAGTTAAAAGTACTGCGTAGCGCGGTGATATCGACTATACTAACGCGTGGTAAACGTCTAAGAACCCGAAATCCATTATAAACTAATCTAAATGCTATTCCAAGTATAAATAAAAATTATCAGTCTTGGTCTTTTTGTCATATATTTATTGAAGTTAAATGTTTCATGTCAGTACGTCACCGACCAACATTTTTCTAAGTTATTGGGTGACTATTTTACAACTACGAGTGAAATATTATCGATAAGAATACTCGTCACTTTGAGAAACATTATACGTGTCACCTACGTTCTTAAAATTATACAACAATCATGCTTTATCCAATCTAAAATGATTATTTATTATTTGTGTCGCACGGAAATCATTTTTCACGCTTAACAGGAATTTTCGGGTTTGTGTTTTTGACAATTTCAGACTTCAGATATTAGTTTAGGGGAATTGAATAAAAAAAAAAAAAAAAATAATAAAAATACGACGAATACGTATCCCGCAATCGAATTACCGCGTAATCTCATGTGAATTGATTACTATGCTGAGAAAATATTTATACGTGCTTAGTAGGTATGGGGTGCAATGAAAAAAAAAAGCGTCTAAGGGGAACACGTCAGATTCGCACGCACCTGACACCCTTATGCAAATCTAGAAGTTCCGTCATGTATACCGCGGCAATAATTTAATCCTTTTTAAGAGATTTTCTTTGCTGGATGACTGGCTCGACTACAGGAGACCCCAAGGATTGAATACAAATTATATATTACTATCATATACGGTATACTGTCGTCATTACGTTATTATTATTATTATTATTATTATTATATACGTACGCTTCTTTCGTATTATCGCGAGATACGATTTTACGCTTCGGCCGTTACCACATACATATCTGTGCTAAAAAGATGAAGGCCAATTTGAATAAAATTAATCACCGCGTTCCCCTTTTCACACGTAAATATGCTTTTGACGAACATTCGAGTTTCTTTCAAATATTTTTATACTATTTCGACAACTTGTCGAAGGGTGAAAGTTTCCAACTTTTTAAAGAATTTATGATTATTTAAACCATCGTACAATTTTCAATACATTTTTTTGATTTGGCATTTTATGCTTATTAATTATTATCATTTAGTTTATTTTAATTATTAGAAAAAATCAGTTACATTTCATTCAGTTATGATATGCTATTTTTTAGATATTTTGAATACAAAAAGAGAATAAAAATACATCTACATAATAAAATATTTAGGTAACTATTGAGGGAAAAGTTATTAGATTTGAATTACGTAAAACGTGGTAAAAGCAAAGTACAATACTAATTTATCCATAACAACGATTAGTGATTTACTGACATCAACATTTTATTATGATAAAAAGTGAAGTATATCGTTTCATGATATAGACTTTAGAAACATACTGCCAAGTAATTATTTATTGAAGTAAACGAAATAAAATGCAAACGACATGTAATAAACCTTAGAGCAGTGATATTGTTTGTTACACGAGGAAAACACTTATAGTTTTTAAGAGAGTCCTGTAGCGAATGATATAAAACCTCATTTCCCACCCAGCTATACACATATACGCATGCATCACCGTCGTCATCGTCATCATCATCATCATCATCATCGTCATCATCGTCATCATCATCATCGTCATATCCTTGGCATTGCGATTCGGGTTTACAGAAAGCGCTGTCGTGTCATTCCACCGTACGCGCGTCGTCATTGTGCATTAATGAACGTCGTCGTCGTCTGGTGACGTCACCAGGAAATTGAAAAATATTTCGACATTCCCATACTTATTACCGACCTGCCAAAAACTTGGGTTGTTCGTTTGTATAATGGAACACATTTTAATAACATCGACCCGCCGCCACCGCCGCCACGGAGGACAGATCCCCTTGACGAGCGAACCAAATCTCCGGGTCGCGGGAGACGATGTGCGCGTACGTACACATATTATATACTGAGGGACAGAACGCTGAGAGGGAGACGTGAAATTATACATCGGTTTAAAATAAACTCTTATATACCCACTCGCTTTTCCGGGACGCCGCCGAAAGGGTGAAATGGGCAGAGATCGGTAAACAAATAATATGATGTATTATACTTGTAATATTCTGTGGACGTCGTATATTTGCACGGGGCAAAAGTCGAAACCGGGAAAATCACGAAATGCCCACGGTATTTCGAAGGAAAATTTAATACACAGGCTTTTGCTTGGGCCCACCTATGATTAGGACTATTTTACTAGTACTTTTAATGTATCAAAATGGTATAAAATAATAATATATTACACGTTTACAAATCATAAATCCAATCATTCTTAAAATATATTAAAATACTTCTAAATGTTATATCGTATGCAAGTATAGTAATACAACATGAAAAATAAATGATAAGTATTTTTTTATGATAAACGTTTGTTTTACCTAAATTAATTGTTTCGGTTTTAAGTTGTAAATAACAATGAAGTTATGTTCCGTCACTATAAATTTAAGTTAGCCTTTAGATAAATAATTTCTAAGATTTACACAGTTATTGTAAATACAAGTGCACATATAAGTCATAAAATACCAGAAAAATCATTTAAAAATCATACCAAAAAAAAAAAAAAAAAAAAGACTCATATCACTCGAATTTCAATTGAAAATTAAACGACTCAGTGAGTCGTAAAGGTAAGAATTTGTATAGTTATAAAGCTATAGTTATAAAATATCCCATTTGATGTAAGTTTGTGTAGTTATCTTAAATTATTGCAATAATCGTCGTTGCAATCTGTCGCCAAACGGGTAAGGCCACGCGTACATTGTAGAGCGTCGAGCGTCGCGCCGTTAGGTTAGTAAACGGTATATAAGAGGGAGCCTAAAAATATTGTACCGGGTAATATGATTTATTTTTGCGCCTTTGGGTTATCGGAATAAAAGGTCGATTTGCGCTTTCGGGTATCACCGAAACCCTATGTTCGATTGAAACATATGCATTTATACGGGAGTATTTTTTAAATGTACCTTATGTTATTCTTATTATCACTATTATATTGTTCTAGATTGATTTGTGATCGTAATTGAAAAATTGTACTGTCGCGAAAGATTCTTCCAACGAGTACCCGTTTCGCCAAGACAATCAGTCTCAACTGTTGTGTTCGCTTTCGGCCGAACATAATGCAAATAGCTACATGCGCGAACGGATTATTGGTAAGAATATTACAGCAGTAGTCATCGATGGTCTAGCCGAAACGAAAAGCACGTCGTCGGGCACACACGACTGCACACACCGCATAGTGACGGGATTTCGCGCAAACGACGCGCGCTATTCGTCATCTATAACCAACATCACGTTCTACACACACGGACGCGAGCGACAGAGTATATGCGGATCCGGATGGTAATTTACCGGAACACAAGTTTTAGTTTAGGCGAGTGTGCGAGTCGTTGCGCGCACAGAGGATAAACCGAGAAATTAATTTCGACGGAACGCATTATTACACATTATGTGCGCGGGGGCCGCTGCAGGGTTGTATTATACACGAACGCACACAAAGCCCACACGCCGCGGACATTAATCAGAAAGCGTATACCTATACACTCGCGCCCGTACATATTATTACCACCGCGCGCCGCCTGATATGGCGTCTTATTAATCACCTCGTATGTACGGTTTACTTAACACGCACTTGACTCCCGGCCGCCGTTGTAGATCCGATCCATCGTCGAGCTGATCTAGAGCAACAACGCGGATTCCGCTAAACAGCACGTAATCCGATATTATGTAGCGGGTATGGGCAACTTTAAGTAACCAGAGGCAGGGTTTCTAGACTTAGAAAATACAGCGGGCCAGCAGGCGAAAAATTAAAACTTTGACCGAGCCACACTACAACGTGTTTGGATACAAAGAAATTGATTACACAACGTGTATACAACAAAATGAGTATAGTAATGTTAGTGTATTTAGACATTTAATAATCAAAGTATAAATAACTACGATAGCAAATAAGAAATAGTATATTATATGGTATCGCGATTGGTCGTATCCATCGCGTAGTGTTTTTCACACGTAATTCATACATGTTTTCTGAGAGGAAAGGACTTGGGCCCTCGGAAAAGTATTTCGTCACACCACCGGAAAAAATCCCGTGTATCAGTGGTAGGAGTAAATTTCCTAAACCACCTCTAGCAATAATAATGCCACTGACCTCTGTCCACACCAAAGTCACATGTAAATAATAATATAACGAAAATTGTGATTATTATCATAAACACAAAGATACACATACGAAGAATGTTCTACGAATTTTGTCGCCACCAGTCGTTATACGAATTATATTATTCATTAGCCATTATCCGAGCGCGATAATAATATATACGCAGTAATAATAATAATAATAACATAATCAGCACGGGATATTATTATTCTTCGCTAACACGTCGTGTCGTACAGCAAACGGCTGCTTCCCTTCTCTTCTCGTGATCTTTCACCATGCTTTTCCTGCAGGTGGTGTGGCGCGGTGACTTACAGGATGGAATATTTTTACCCGACTCTGGGAGGTAACGCGTGCGTAGCTCGAACGCGGCTTATTACAAATGCAAAACTCGCCCATTCATATTCAAAATTTTATAATACGGCGGCGGCGGTGGTGGTGGTACTGTCAACCGATTTGTATGCGCCGTCTTTCGCTTTGGAGAAAGTCGGTCGGCGGGATACGCGTTTGCAGCAGACCGCGGGTGTATGGGGGTAATAATTACTTCATACACATAACCGTAGGAATGTGTGCGCGTGCGCGCGTGTGTGTATTTGCGAGAATATGTGCATGCTGGCAAGGAAAATGGGTGTTGGGGGTTTAGAGCTTTGCCATACTTATTCGGTCTTAACCGCTAATTTATTCACCCGAGACCGCCGGCCGCGTTCGAATAGATTTGATTTCGTTTTATAATAATAATAACTTGCGTGGCTGTCAAGCAAGGGCGTCTTCTCCGTTATACCACCGCACTACGGAGACGACCATCTCGGCATACCCCGTCCGTTTGTCTGTCTATCTTTCTCTCTCTCTCTGTATATTATAAATATATATATTTCCAAGAAGACGCACATTTTACTTAAAATACCAGATGTGCAAAATTGAACGCATCCAAAGATATTTGCATTCACCACCGCGGCCCTTCTCAAATTGCAGACTACTGCGCGCGCGTTTTATTTCCTTTGCGGTTTCTTTGCTCATTTCTGAGATTTTATGTGTAGTTTCTACAGGAAAAATAACAATATTAGCAACAATTCGCATTGATGGCAAATGTCTGCATACGTTTATATATAAAATTATTAGCTACTCGGAAATTATGTCGTAAATGTCGTAAACTCGTCGGGATCAGTTTCATAGTGGTTTTAAAGAAATGCTGCTGTTTAAGCGTGTAATCAACTAAATTTAATTAATTATATATGAGGTTTTGTCATTGAAAACTGTGCTGAAAGAGCAGAGAATAAAGCCCTTCCGGATTCGAATTAAGTCAAGTGGGTATTTTTTTTTGTACTCTAGTATTATGAATACTGTAGTCGGGTAAATCGTTTATGTATTTAATTCCCCATTAGGCTAAGCACCTTTTAGTGACTTCGTGTTGTCTTTGCGGAAGATCCCCTTTTGGTGTAACGTAAATGATCAAAACACTCATAATCGACTGATGTTTACACAGAGTCACGCGCGCTTCAATGGGCCAAGTGTTTTGCCCCGAGGTAAAGCCGATGAAAAAATGTAATTGCATTGTTCACTGGCTTTTCAACAAGTAATACATTTTTTAAATTTTTTTATTAATTTATAAATGTATTTTATTTTAACTAATGTTTCACACTTGACAATGTGATTGGCATGGATATGTTGATGATTCAATGAATCTATTATTTTTATGATTTCTGCATCTGACAACGAGAAAACGGGAAGTATAAAGTTTTAAAAATACATTTGAATAGAAGTGAAACAATATGAAAAACAAAATCGAGATCAGTATGTAATTAAAACTATTTTTATTAATAATTAGTGATTTATGTGCAAAAAAAAAAACATAATGGCTCCTTACTTATACATTAGTTAAATTAGTTTTAGAACTTCATATCCCAAATTGACTTATATATCTTCTATTAATTTTGAAATTATTTTTAAACGTATATTAATTAATCTGACAAAAAAATTATACATTTATAAAAGTAACAAAGATTGGAATTTTATAAGGAATTGGTTCATCAGAAATATTTATTTAACTTTTTGGTTTTCGAGTTATTGAGGTTCTACTATTTATTATATTATAACAGAAAAAATCGACTTTGTTTATCATTTGAAGCTTAAATAATAGACATTTTATGGTAGAATTATAAATTGTTATGAAGAAGGTATTGCAATGATAATTTAAATCCATTGCCTAAAGATCATTTATTTTTAATAAATCAATGATAATGTAGCCAGAACACATAATAACTTCTTAGATATATCCTTTCCATTGCTATTTTCTTTGATGGTCGATACTCTGGCTAGGAATTTAATTTATATATACTTTCTGCCGGAGAGCGATTTTCATCGTACCATACGCGCGTCCAGGGCAGAGACAGACACCGGAAGAAGTAGAAACTTTATGTATTGGCGTTCCAGATAAATTAAAATACTTGGCCGATTCTGCCCGGTTTGTGTTTGCTCACAGGACCGTCGGTATATTAATGCGTTTCGGATGACAGTCAAACGGGTGACACAAAGAAGTCGAAGACGGGAGAGATAGATGCTGCAAGGATGGATGAGTAAGTGAGGTATCTGTATACACTTGAGCGAAATGTCTTTTTGATAAATTAGAAAGTCGACCGTCGAGTAAATAACCCTTGCCTCGTGCATATTTCATTAAAACTTTTGCCGTGGCAGTGTTGTTTGTTTTTATATGCCGTGAGTCGTCGACGACGGGCGTATGTGTACTTGCCAAGTCTCCTTCGATTCAACTTTGAAATTACTATTTTTGGGGGTTTTTTGCACCAGTTAGTATGCAAGGCATAATATCAATAATTATAATAAATAATGCATACGTATATTCAATAATAAGCTAAAAAAAACTATACTTAATTTGATATATTTTTTTAACTGTAATATTATTAAAAATTCATGTTTTAATGTTAGTTTTTCTTTTAATGGTATACCTACATTTTATTCATCTCATTCATTGTACATATTTTTTTATACTTTTGGCAACTATACTTTCATACATTACGTATATGTGAAGATTTAACATATAGTTGTTTTAATTCTGTTTATAAAATAAAATTACTTACTTTGCTCATTGTTTGAGTATATTTTACTCGCCGGACTGACAGGTCTGAAACACACGAAAAAATACATCATTTTAGGATTGATTATGAAATAAACTATTTAAAATAAAAAAAATCATATGTATGTACAATGCACTTATATACTCCTATTTAGTATATGACAGCGATAGGTGACCCCTTGTAAACGCCATAAAGATAATAAAAAAGGATTCCGAGTACATAACGATGCATATAAGGACCTCTTTAATAGACTACCTGTTGAACGGTGCAGAACGGTACCATGTTTTGTAGTATTAAAAGGCTGAACATATAATGCAAACGGGTCTATAGTACATACATGCACATGGTCATATAAACCACAGGTCTTTATTTTTTTCACTATATGTATACGGTGGTGTATCATTTAACAAAAGACGTCCCCTACACATGATGTAGTTTACTTTTTCACTCCCTTAGACTTCTGTGATATTTTTCTCAAAGGCTTAAGTCTTTCGTCCCCTTCGCAGGGGGGGGGGGATAGAAAAAAAAAACAAAACAAAACAACTCCAGTAGAGGTGTTTGCGACGAAGAGAGTGTGAGAGAAAAACAGCACACGAGGGATTTTATGCGTTTTCGCATCCCCTCGCTACGCCGCTGCCGTGATTCCGTGAGGCGAATTTCGTGCGAACCGTCTATGCTAAGCTTTTTAGGGGAAACGGTTTTAGACGCGCACGTCGCGTATATATGTATAAAGTCTCTCTAGTCTCTCTCGCTATTCCCTGCCCGATAAGCAGTTTCAAACTGTTCTCAGAGAAAATGTCAAGTATGAAACACCGTTTTACTTTTATAGATAAAAAAACAACGTATATACACATGCACACACTCATACGGCTATACCGGGAATATTATAGGTATGCGTATTCCGGGTGTTGGTCGTAAATAACTTATTTTCACGTTCAACAATCATTGAGACGAGAAGAACTGCGACGTTCACGGTTACTAGCACACTAGTACTCGCGACGACGAGTCGACGGCCAGGACGCGATTCCGCGTGTAGTGAAAATAAAACTTTTCCGTATCTGCAGATCGCGTTCAAGCGGGCGGCGACGTGACGGTAGGCGACGATGCGATCGGACGAGAGTAATCTTGATTGCGTTTACGCGGGAGAGGTTTCATTGTGAACGAATAGAACGATGATGACGCGGTGGAGGGTCTGCAGGGGAACGATGAGGCGAGGGCTATTTTATTGTCAAGCGACGAGGGTCCAACGGTGGTGGTGGGGTTGCACGAGTGGACGCGTGGGGTGCAGGCAGCACTGGGGTGGAATAAGGAGAGGAGGCGACAGTGAGAGTGAAAAAGATAGACGTACGTATAAAGAGATGGACAGAGAGAGAGAGAGAGACGAAGAGACTACCGTACGACAAGGCGGAACGGCCGTTTGATCAATATGCGACCCTTTAATGTCTTCATTACGACTTCCAGGGCGGTATGTATGCATATAATCTGACTATCGGCCGTAACAAAGCTCCCGCGTATACGGTAACTCGTGCGCCGAGGGTAGGAGGACTTGAGCTGCGGCGACGGGAAGCGCGCAAAAACGGACTCAGCTGTTCTTTATAAAACCTGCGTGTGTAAGGCCGCGGGGCTCCTCTCTTAACCTCTCTTAACCACTGGACTGGAACCGCGCAGATACCTCTTTGGTCGCGTCGCCAGAAAACGGTTGAACACTCACGATCTTCTTGGCAAAGAACAATAATAATAATATCGCACGCGTGTAGTAGTAGTGTATAGTACGGATCTGGTGAGAATCTTTAAAATGAAAACTGGGCGCTGGAAAGATTATATTGTATTTTTTTTTTACAAAACAAACTTGGCGGTCTCTTTATGCGTACACCGACGAAAGTGAGATAAACGACGCTGTCGACCGCGTTTAATACACACACGACAGTTGTTTGGACCATCGCGGCGCAAAGTTATTGAAACTGTATCTGTCTAAATGTGTCCCGAGATTATACAATTATCTGATACTTCCGGAATAATTAATATTATTCTGAACGGTAAAACTACCGGATCAATAAATTAGTTTTTGTCATTAAAACTATTGGATACTACAGTGAAACCTCTATTAATGGACACCTCTCAATAGTGGACCCTCCCCAATAGTGGACACTTCTAAATTCCCCGGCAAAAATGTATGCGCATATAAATGTATGCGTAATAGGTTTTCTCAATAGTGGACAACTCTCTATAGTGGACAATTTTTAATTCCCCGTGGCTGTCCACTATATAGAGGTTTCACTGTATTTAGTATTATCACTTACACACACACACACACACACATATATATATCGTATATAATATATAATATTTATATTTTTTTAAAACAGTTATTCATAGATTAATAACTGTGTGTTAGATTTTATATCGTCTATTTATATATACTTAGTGATCTTTTATTACCACGCTTTGAACCTAAAAAATATGGCTGTTGTTCGGCGTTCCCAAGCTAAGTGTATTATTTTTAAGACAGATGTATACGTTACGTTTGTTATTAGCCGCAATTGTTGTCGCTTGGCAGTTTAAAATTATTTTTTTTTTGTTTTACGACGCGTAATACAATGTTGAAAACACCATTGTTTTAATCCACCGACCTTTTTTTTCTTCGCTCTCATTATTGTTATTTGCACATAAAAACCGTTTGTAAACACATCTGGGGGCTCCGATGACAATACTGAAGAGCCACTGGTGCGCTCAACAGGGTGTTTTTAATTCCTGAATTAAGTGTTGGGTTTTTTCCCTTTGCGTTGATTTTTTTAGGATTTTTTTTTCTAAAAAAAAAAAAAACACGGATAAAAAAAAGTGTGAAAACGAAGGGATTGTCCTAACGATGCAACCGATGCCGTGGGGCCACAAGTGCCGCAAGCCCATTTTCGTCAGTAAATGCTTGCTTTTTCGCCGACGATGGCCTTTTTAAGTATCACCCTTTTTTTCTTAGGAGTGTTTTTTTTATTTAAATTCTTATTCCGAGATTACAACCCTTTCCCCAGATATTGAAAGCTCATAACTGTGCACTTAAAGTGGATTTTTTCATCACTCTATATACATAGCCAAACTAGCTGTATACATAACTTTAGGCTACTGAAAAACTAAATTATTTAAACCGTATATTATTGTCCTTAATATTTCATTGAAAATTATTTATGTTTTAAAGAGCTGTCATATTTATTATTTCAGTAACTAATTTAAAGTAGATTTGTGAATATTTCAAAATTTGAAATCATGAATAAGCTATTTTATATTTTCGAGACATCATATTTAAATTTTTATAATGCTGTAGATATTTTATAGTATTATTTATTCTTATTTATAGAGTTTGTGATCGGTCATAGATTGTATTTAGAGTTATTGAACACTTATTAAAAATAAAAATAATTGTATAGTTCTATAATCACTAAGAATCTATCTTAAATGATAAATTTATGACCGTAAAGTTTTATAAAGATATTTTAAGAATTATTTGAACTATCCATTTGAACGTTATTGTAAAAGCATTAGTAGGACACCAGAAAATAGAATTGGAGATGCCATTCTGCGAATTCATATACATTTTTGCTTCATATCGTTGTTGTCGATCTTATAGACACAGTCATTATTAGCCGGTCTCTATCTGACTTCCGGGCTCGTCGTAAAGTCTGTTTTCCCCTTTGCTAAAATGGCTTATCCTAATCGACAGACCATGGTAGCCAATCGGTACGCGGTCGATGAGGGGACGGTGGGGGGAAGGGGTCTGGAGCTCGTCTTTACGACAGTTATTATTAGGTTTAGTCTCCCTAACCGACGCATCCCGTTTTACCGACACGAGAACATCTTATACATATACATTCCGAGGATATTGAGAGCCCGGATTATCGAAGCCGACACCGGCCGCCCTTGTTTTCACAGGATAATTATAATTGCCGTTTTGCCGTGGAACGGAATAAAAACCATCCGTCGCGGATATCGACGTTTAATCAAATTTCGACTGCACAGCGAGTTTTATCATTTCTCCTCGCAGTCTGCCTCCGCCACCGACTCCCCAATGACGAACGACGGTGGAAAAACTACCGAGTCAATAGTGTAAAACCCTCGGCATCACGTCCCGGTCGGTTCCGTGATTACCGGGTTGGTCGGATGTGGGGCGGCCGCGACGGCGGCGGTAGCAGAGAGCAACGTCTTAACGTTAGTTCAATATTTGCTCTGCAAGCCTGGGGTCTAATCCAGAAGGAAGGGATCAGAGCGACGTGCGTGTTTGATGAGAAATGCCGAGGGAGCCGAACGCGCTGCCACTATTTTACGACGGTAATTAAAAGTCAGCAAAGGTTCGCGCAAAAGTTCGGCGCAAAGTTCTTTTTTTCACAAGTTTTGTAAATACTAAACACATATACTAGCATACACGCGTACACATACGCGCACACTCAAACAAACGCATATATATATAAACATGGGCACGCATACAAAAACACTTGTAATTAAACTTGCGGTTGATTGTGGAGTATTTCTAAGATATTTACACATATACTTTATATACATAAATACATATATGTATATGTATATATATATATATATATATATATATGTTGTTTCTGGAATAGGAAAGATATAGGTAGATGTTTGACAGGGGACACGGTCTCAATCTAAAACCAATTCAGTTGGTCTATATGTAGGTTTTTATGGTCAATTCCCATGGATATTGTAAATGTGACTATAATCAAAAAAAAAAAAAAAAATTCTTTCGAGAGCGGTCCAAAACAAGGATATTACTTGTTGGTAAAAAAGACCATTGAATAGTCTCAATTCCAGAAGCAAAATACTTCCGTGGACGGAATAATATTATTTCCTCGCGTGTATAAAATCCTGGCTAATTCGTTGTATATATACAAAGCAATTGTTTTTCATCAACCCTTAGGGATCGAAATTAATTTTTCACGATCCACTGACGTGTCGACGACGGACGTCCCTTTCCAAAGCGTAAGCGAGGGTAAAAACCACTGTCTCGTAGTACGCAAATTTAAGGTGGTAGATGGTGGAGGTGGGGTGGCAACGGTGGTGATGGTGATGACCGGGTGCCTACGTCCGATCTGAAGACACGCTGTCTCTGTCCGTTCTACTGTTAATTACTCGGCTGTCAGAACCATTGCAGCAGTCGTGTCGTTGCTAAGCGAAAACCATGTATATTCATATTATATATATAGTATATACGTCGTAGTATAATTCTGTGGCGTCCCAGACCCTATGAGCTGATTGCAGTAGTAGGACATGGGATGTTCAAAAAAAAAAAAAAAGTGTTTTGAAATAAACAAATAATAAAGAGAATTTGGTGAGGGAATTGAAAGTAAACAAATAGGGAAAATACGATTTTTTTAAATTTACTGTGAGATATTGTATGTAGCCATGTATAATTGAATATAGAAAACAGTAATAGAGATTTAAATGTTTAATGATCTATTTTATTATTATTTTTAAATGACATGCAGTTTTTTCATTAATATTATTGTTTAGGTTTTATCCGCGGAAATTCGATTTAATTTTCAAAATGTATATATTTTAGAAATTTATTTGCAAACCAATACATATTTACATTGTTTTTAATTATATGTTTTCTAATCACATTTTTTTATTATTGACTGCTTTATTATAATTTATTTAATTTAATTATACTGTTAACATACGTTGTACAATAATTACAATTTAAACATACAATTAATTGTTACTATAAAACAGTTTTCGGTTAAGATAGATTAGTGTATATAATATATCGTGTTGTGTATTAAAACTGTGGTCGTAGTGTATATAAATAAGGTTTTAGTTCATGATGAACAATAGTGACATAACCTTTGTTGGGGCATAAAATATTCTATCGTCTATTCTCTGACAGTCTAGTTATATAACGTTTCGTAATTTATGAACTCGTCAAGAACTCTCTCTCTCTCTCTCAATTTCATGTGCTTACTGTTTGCTTTATGAGCGAAATAAAATTGAATTATTACCGTGAAGGAACTATATACACGCAACTCCTCAACCTCAGGAATTTACCTGTTTTTATTTTGCCAACCGAACGTCTTCCACGAGGTGCCAAATGCAGATAAGACACTCGTTTTTCAAGGAAAAATGTACACTAGCTCCCCTAGGCGTTTGGAAGTTTCTTAAGTTTTCCTCTTCTCTGAGAAACTGCTACTAATTCCGTCCGTAGTTTCTCGGTTTTCCATTTCGAAACGTTTCTCTGGGTGACGTGCATGTCATTGTGCGCAAGCGTGGGCGGGTAGTTTCGTTAAGTTTCGCTGCAGTAATACGCTTCCGGCGAAGAACATGTACGCGGCATCCGGCCGTTCATTTGGATATCCGGCACTGCCATAACGAGCCCCCGAGGTACGTCGTATCCACTACCACCACCGTCTACACGATGTTGTTTCCGATAGAGTTTAAACTCCGCCGGGCTAACGGTTATTCATTTCTCTCGTTCTATTTATTTTTGTTTAACCTTTTTATGGTATTTTTTTTTATTTTTCTAAATAAAGTTCAACACCCTAAACTCAGAGCAATTAGCTCGGCAATAAGATAATTATACACGGTGATCGACGACTATGTAAAATAATTAAGGACCGGAAACGATGCAATGACCGGGCGCGGTGGTTATACGGGAAGAGAGTTTTCACGCCGTACTTCATTATAATAAACTCGTGAAACCATCGATCATCCAATTAACGTTAGCGGCATCGAGAAACAGATCAATCATCTATACCTCCCGAGTCCTGCCGCCGCGTACCCATTATCCTGTCACCACCAATCCCAGATGTCCCTGCGTATAAAAAAATGTCCGAAAAAAAGTTTAAAAAAATCTCACTATATAAAGTTAAAGCCGACATGGCCACTAAAAATAAGAATCACAATGATGGTGGGTGGAGTGGAGGTAGGGAAAAACACTGAATGAAATTGATGAAGGGAAAACTCCCTTTTCCGGATGACGGTAATTGTCGACTGTTTCGAGGGCGTCAAAAGAAAACGATTTTTTTTCAACACGCATTGGACCAGTTTTTTTTTTATTATTTGTTTATTTATTTTTATTTATTTATTATTTTTTTCTTTTTTTTCTGTCGTGGTATTATATTCACCGCCATCGTCGGTTTGCTTGGTTAATTCCCGTCCGGTTGATTTAACACGAAAGACGTCGAAAAAAAGTTACTCCGAAGAATTTTTGACAAATTATATAATACCGCGCGTAATGTTCTTCGACAAAAGAATATGGTGCGGACCATTTGACGACGTATTGTACTATATCGAAATGACCTCGCGTTATCATCACGCAGTTCTGCACGTTATTGTGATAAGGCACGCCTCTTCCATTTTCTCTCCGGAATGTGTGCACCGGTTTATATTAGCTGTGATGTACGACCCCCATTGTGTCGCCCGGATGCGGAACTCGGGGCAAAACTTGCTCGCATGACAAACGCACTTGCTTTACCGGAGACACTTGTTTAAGTTTTGCACAAATGCGTAACGAGTCATAAACGATGGTTTTGTCTCAAATGTGGATTGTAGTATATTTAATGTGGGATTAATGACAGTGAACGTTTCCCATAAAACCATAGCGCCCGGACCCGTGTTATTATTATTACTACTACATAGTATTGTATTACACTGCGCCGAAGAAATGTTACATCACGTATACGTGCTCGCGTGTGTTAACAGCAATAGTACACACACATTATGTTCATTGAATCATGTAAATCTTCGATTTAGAGAACGGACAAACGACGTCGTTCTTCGTCAATTACAATTAGCATAAGTATTGGGATACTAGCGAGATGGTTGGTTTTAAACGGCGTGCCCTAGTTTTGTGTTTCACGACCGTGATGCTCGTATGCAATTGCGACTTCGCCAAAGCATTTTATATGAAACTATTTAACCGGCTTGTTCGGATTCGTCGTCATTTGACCCTAAACAACTGCACAGCTCGGTGTATATTTGTTTAGGGTCGGTCTAAATAGCGGTTCCATGCAAACGTCCGAACATAATATATTTGAACTACGCACGTGGCAGTGTATATAGAGTGTCGACGTGTTTGTCGACAGTGTTTTGAGTAAATCAAAAAGGAACGAAACTAGTATAATATTAGTTATGAACGGACCTCTACCCCTTTTTGTAAATAATAACGAAAAAAAAAAAAATGGCAAATAAAATAGAAGACATGTTTAGAAACTATAAATAGCCAGCAATTTCGTCTTCGACAGCGGAAAGGGGTGTTTTTTTTATACACGCGAACATTTTATTATTATGACGATACATTTGAGCTAACAACGTCCCTGCTAATGGACAGTCGGAGCGAAAGCCTTATCGGCAACGATTGAAGGGAACACTTTACGACTCCCCGATCGCTTGTAAAATCCGGAAAAGGGTTAAGCAGCAGAGCTTGACGCAATAATTTCGGAAAGACGCCCCTGATGCTGCTGTCTTTCTCCCCTGCACTTTGGTTCTCCAAGGACGACAACATTGTACTGTATATAAATTTATATAAATAAAAACTATGTATATATGTACATGTAAGGTCTATGCCGAGAGTTTTACACCAAAATCGTTTTGATTAAGCCATGCTAAATGGCCGTCTGTCACGAAAAAACTGAATTGTTATTGAAGTTATTATACTTGTCGTTGTAAAAATAAATGTATCAAGTAATGTTAAATATTTTGGCGATTTGATTGCCAATGGCTCGGAGATTCGAGTGAATCAATAAAAATTAGTTTTAAGAGTTTTAGTAATCAGTATTAATTTTTACTCATTGCTATTAACGAAAATGTGTTAATTATATCGTGCGTGTTATGCTCCAAAGTTCCGTACATTGACTTCAGCACGATATGTATTTATGACATACGAATAGTGTCGAAAACTGAACGTATATCATGCCATACTTATCAGCTCGCACAAAATGTAACAACTGTTAGGCCCACGCATATATAATGATAACATTGCAAAATTGCAAGATAACATAGAATTGAAGTACAAATAATACTATAGTTTAATAGTTTGTTAAGTAACTCGCGAGTTTCACTTGTGCTGCGTTTAATTCACGAAAATTAGCATAAAAACTTTCACGAGATAAATTCTAATTAGATTTCAGCGGTGCGCAGAGTTTTAATTTTTCTAACGGAAGACGTTCGAAACGTCATCAAAAATATTATCACGATATATTGTAACATGTGTTGTAAAACAAAATTAGACAATTTGTTCGGTTATAACCAAGCGAACACCCAGGGAGGAGACTTCTCTTTAAGAGTTCAACGGACGTTTCTTCGGTCATGTATACACTTGTTGTGCTAAAATGAAAATAAAAAAGAATACAATTCGTTTTCACGGACCAATCGGCTAATTAGATAGGTCCAATCTTGTTATTACACGCCGAAACATTCCTAAAATAAATTTCACAGTGGCGCGTTTAATTAAAAGTAGTGCTGTGCCAGCCAGCCAGCCAGCCCTCTCTGCAAAACTCTTGTAAATATACGCGAGCGGATCCCATCGAAACGCACCAGTTCTCCCGTGGACGGGCGAGCCAATATTTGGCGCGATAAGGGGTAGCGGATGGTAGTAAGTTGTGCTGCTGTTGCTGTTGCTATACTACAATACTCATGCTGCAGCACCATGCCGCGGGTGGAGAGATTGGTCGATAATTATAATTATGATAATAATCATAACGCGTTCGTTTTTGGCGAATTTTCGACGCTCGAGGGCGCCGCCGGTTCTGGATGTTAAATTTTTTTAATTAAATCCGTTCGTCTGCTGCAGCAGGCGAAGAGGAAGAGATCGCCGATGGTGGTGGCGGTGAATTTAGGGGCGTTCGCGGGTGTGGGGTGTGTCCTCCGCCGTCGACCGGAGGGAAGAATAACAGTATTAATTGTTTTAATTCGTCCGGCAGTTTATGCAAATCTATCGGCGGCGTCGAACATTGCATACAGCAGCTCAGTTACATATATATATATATATATAGTATTTTGCATGTAAATATACACTGGTCGTAACGTCGTCGGCCTTTTGTCGTACGACTTGACACTTCCGCCCTACTGCGACTCTGATTCCGATGAACGTTGCAAAGAATATTGTTATTAAAAACGAACACCGAAGAAACAGGAGCCAGCGGCGGCAGAGACGCAGCTGTTGCGCTGCTGTACACAATTTTTTGTTCGCCATCAACACACTCTTGCTGTAGCATTCTTTCTCCCTCCCCACAAATCTCTCTCTTTGACCCTCTCTCTCACTCCCTTATATGCATACATACGTACACATACATGCACGCTCTCTTTCTTTTTCTCTTCGCTTTTGTAGTGCACATGAAATGCGCATTATTTAATAATGCCTATAGCAGCAATGGTATGAATCCGTTTCCGATGCTAATGAGTTTATTTAAAAAAATAAACAAGAAAATACTTTTGTACACAAAAACGTCGTCACTGGTCAAATGTATTTTTTTTATGTATAATAACGCTAGTGAAAGGCGTTCAATATATTAGGAGAAGTTTAAAAAAGACCAAATACTTTAGTTTTTATTTTGGTATTACGTGAATTTCTACTTCGTTGAAAATGCATGTAATTTTTTTACTATTAATATCTTGTTGATCGATTTACGGACAGCAAAATTATTCTTAACTAATAATAATATAATTAAAATATTATTCGATAAAATTTGTTTAAACATTTCACAATAAAAAGTGTAAGATCTGATTTAGAATATAAAATTATTAGTTTTTGGTTTATTTTTAAGTGTTTTGCTTGAGTTCGCACATTAAAAATCTACTTACCGTTCACCCAGTGCTTGTAGTCAGATTAATCTCAAAAGAAGAAAACGTTATACTTCTCCCTCCATTTCTTCGCTACTTTTTAACCAAGTGGGCTGGAAAACTTGAAATCCTTTGTCTTTATTTTCAGGCTTCGACGACCACATTTATAATTTACCTCCTCCATGAATAAGTTCATTATAATGTGTGCACGTGTAGTTTTGTTTTATACTTTTGACGTGATATTTCGATAAATTTAAAAGAATCGTGATTTAAATTCTTTGCAGGTATTTGATTATAGGTTCGAACCATCGACAGTGATCACGGGGTTTAAGTTTGTACGCAATAATTGAATCGTTGGGCAAACGGAATAATTGATTCATATTGAACTTAAAAGCACACGTCCTGCTAAGTGTCACCAAAGTTTCAGATGTCCCCGGAGAGAGACGAAGCGGAATGGACATCGCAAATAAAGACATCTATCTCCCTACAATATTCGGTCAAAACTGATTGGACGTGGTGGGATATATAGGAATGAAAAATGCACACACATATACCCGAACCCGCGCATACGTACACATACATACACTTATAGATTGCATTAGATGACCCATGGTCCAACTTTGTCCTTTCGTCTTCGAAGAACCTGATAAATCAACACAAATTCCCTCTGCCGTCCGCTACTAATTACTGTCATTCAACGTTTTTGCCCTCGGACTATTCTCTGGTAAAACGTGCTCCGTTTCCGCAGCGGTGATTTCTATTTGATTTCGTCTGACGACCCTTACTACGTCTCCGGGGGCTTACAGGAGTACAAACGGAATTGCTGCTTGGGAATCGGTACGAGGACTGTTGTGATTTAAAAGTATTGCAATGAATAAGAAATGCATTTTTCTTTTATATAATCAATCAGGGAACCGATAAACAGAAACAACAAATTTATTTGGACACAGTTTTAAGTTTGATTGATTGAAATTATTTAATCATAATCGTAAAAAAAAAAAAAAAGGGAAAAATGTAATTTTATAAATATTTCAGGTAAATGTAATTTGAAAAATTAAAAAAAAAAAAAAATTGTAACTTTTAATATTGTATCAATAATATGATATGTGTACAACTTGCACTGTAGATAATAACTATTAAATTATAAATCATTTTCATAAATTAGTACAAAACGACTTTTGGCACCTGCCACCTAAAATACTAATCATAGATTGATTATAATCAATGTTTACTTCTCTCATTAGTCTATTAGGCATAAATTAAATGAATAATTATCATTTTTGGATAAATAAAATCAATTTCAGGAAGATGTTTGTTTTCGACATGGCATACCAGGAAAACTATCACCTTAAAAAATATAATATAATGATTGATACTTTTTTTTGCGTATCATTTTGATCGGAAGGGGAGCGGGATAATAACGTCGCATCATATGCAAAAATATAATGCATTTCGGGAGTTTTATTTATTTTTTTATTATAAAAGAAAAAAGAGAGAAGAATGTACAAATTTATTTATTTATTTAATCTGTAACGACGATGCGCTACCACAGTCGTGTGACATACGAGAGTTGAATTGTCTCAATTTAAATGCAAATACACATCGCTGCCGTCATTTTTCATCTGGTATGTTGGCAAAACACACATACGTTGTACATAGTATATATATATATAGTATATATTAGTATATATATATATATATATACTATATATATATATATATATACTATAATATTAAATAAAACTATATGATGCCGTGCGCGCGCACACACATACACACACACACACATCATATACATGAAAGCGTGGGACTAACGTTGCAGAGAACGCCTGTTGACATTTAGGAAAAATTGCCAGTTAACGAGCGGAATTTGATACGAGAAATACTTCCGACATAAGTTTGGTGGTCGTTGCGATGCGTCTTTACGGTAATAAAAAAAAAAAAAGCATTTACGAGAGATTATAATGCCACAGGTCGGTCCGGGTAACCGGGGACAGAGACAGAGGAAATAGGCCGCCGGCGAAATAAGG